>CAKNYM010053236.1:721769-740002 GCA_932195095.1 Andricus curvator
TGTGACCGCCCCCGCCCTCAATATACCACGTATCTTCTGAAAGGCCCGAAATCTTCATCGAAATGTTCATCAGAATTTTTATCAAAATTTTCATCGAAATCTCCATCAGAATTTTTATTGAAACTTTCATCGAAATCTTTTTTGAAATTTTCATCGAAATCTTCATCTAAAGAGGCTTTAATAAACCGCGAGGTCGATTTTCCGGCATTTTTTGGGTCTCCCCCCATGCATGTCGTTTTCCGACTTTTGCTATAGTTTTTTGCTATTTTGTGGCACTATTTTGACCCTTTCCGCTTTTGACCAAACCACGTGGTTTATGGAAGGCCCCAAATCTTCATCAAAATTGTCATCGAAAGGAGGCCTCCATAAACTTCAAGGCCGATTTTGCGGCGTTGTTTGCCCCCCCCCCCCCCCCTCCTCTTACATGTTGCTCTTTTTTCGACTTTTCCTATATTTTTTCGCCATTGTGTGAATATCAGATTCAATTCCCCGCCTAACCAAACCACGTGGTTTATGGAAAGCCCCAAATTCTCATCGTAATATTGATCGAAATCTTCATCAAAATTTTGATCGAAATTTGCATTGAAATCTTCATCAAAAGGGGACTTTATTAAATCAGGAGGCCCATTTTCCGGCGTTTTTGGGCACACCCCTTTCGTGAGGCCCGATTTTTCGACTTTTCCTATAGTTTTTAGCTATTGTGTTACAGCCCTCAATATACCACGTAGCTTCTGAAAGGCCCCAAATATTCATCGAAATCTTCATCAGAATTTTTATCGAAATTTTCATCGAAATCTTCATTGAACTTTTTATCGAAATTTTCATCGAAATCTTCATTGAAATTTTCATCGAAGCATTTATCGCAATTGTCACAGAAAGTTTTATCGAAATTTTCATTGAAATCTTTATTGAAATGAATTATTGAACTCTAACGTTTCCAATGCAAATATTTCGTTCATATCAATTGAAGAAAAGACAAATATTATTCAGAGAAAATTTGAGGTATAAAACAGTTATTGATTTTTTATTTTAATCTAAAAAAATCTCAAATAAAATACGCGTAAAGATGTATGAAAACATATTAAAAAATAAAATGTACTATATGGATGATAAGATAGAATAAACCATTCCTAAACGTATGATAAATATGATACATATGATCATATGAGACATCAAAATAATATTATTTTTGCCTAAAAGTTGTGAAATAGTGCCAGAAAAGGTTATCAAATAAAAAAGTACAGAAAAGTTGAAAAAACGCACACAGAAATGAAGTAAATATCAATTTTTGAGAACAAAATTAATTTTCAGTTCCTTACTGCTTCTAATGCCAATGTTTCAAGCATTTTTAGCAGAAAAATTTCACTTAGTGTCCAGAAAGTTTGTATTTGTCTCTGTGGCCTGTGAAATACCCTTATTAGTTTGAAACTGCCCATAAAATAGATTTGTTCTTCTGAAAGGGGTGGTTTTGAACTAACCCTATTTTAGACAGACGTTACATACATTGTTACCATTTTCGGCGATAATTGACCATTTACAGACAAAAATAAAATGATTTACATGTATCATATGAAAAAAAAATTCACTTTGAGGAGTGGTTTATTTCATCATAAGTGTGTTATTTAATATCCATATAGTACAAGTTCTTTTTAAATATTTGTTCATATTCATACACTTTTATGCACATTTCATATAAAGTTTCTTACATTAAAAAAAGTCTATGAATAAAATTTTAAAAGGTGCAATTTTCGACCCCTAAAGGTGTCATACATTAAAGGGTTTATATCTCAAATTTTCTGAAGAACTTTTGTGATTACCAAACTTGAAATAAATGAAATATTCACATTAGAAACTGTAGAGCGCTAAAATTAACTTTTTTACATTTTTTTATCACTTTTTACGAATTTTAGTCAAAAATAAAAAATAAACTGTATGTCGACGCCTCCATTCAATGTGAGTTTTTTTTAATAAAAGAAAATATGTATGAGACTATTCGCTATGCTTATACACATAATCTCATACACGGCGCTTCCAACAAATAGACTCATATTGAATGGAGCATCAATATCGTATTAGGAATTACGAATTTGTGACGTTGGGGGGTCCTATTTGACAAAAATGCGCATATTTTTTCAAATGGAAGCTTTCCGGGCGGCGTCCCTTCAAATCCATGAAACTTTTTTATTTGGGCCACCCTACTGGACATTCTCAACCTTAAATATTAATTTAGAAGTTTCTTCATGTGTCTGAAGGAACGTCAAGAATCAATTTCCTCAGTCTGCTATAAACACTAAACAGACGTTAAAAACGTTTTTGAGAAAATGCTACAATAATCAAACTTGATAGAATTTTCTTCTATGAAGAAACAGTAATAGACCAATTGCTTAGTCCGATCCTCCTAGGATTAAATTGGAAGAATGAAGAAAATTGGTGAAACCTGATAGAAATGGAGGATGAAAAGAAGCTGTCAGTAGAAATTTGAGGTCGGGTTTATGCGGGACTTCTGGAAGCAATGCGGTTCTTGGATCCTGGAGGATCAGGGAATATCCTCGGGGACAGATACGTCAACATGGACAACAGGAGTGGATACCGGCGACGCCAAGGCGTCTGCAGTCTGCTGACGAACCAGCCACTAGGATACCTATGGTATCATAAGGGCGGCTTTAGTTGTATAGGTTTCTCGTCATGCTCTATAATTCGCCGTTTCTCCGCCCCACCTTTCCTTGCAGTGTACATATATCGCGAGTCGCACGTATTTCGTTCTCGCGGGGTGAGAAACGAGGAAGAGTGGTACCCGATCCATCAAAACTGCATGTCAGTAGCCATTAGCACGCTCCCATCGGTGGCTATACACTCCGTCCGTCCTTCATCCTCCAACCCACTTCGTGGAGCCCTGTACCCGCCACCTTCTTATAAACCCAGAAACTTGCCACCAAACTCTTGAATCGAGTTTTGTTGTAGTATTCTTGCAACTCGATTCTGGACCTTGCGGGAATTGTAGCTTGGATAGAGTAGATGGTGTAGGGTCTTAATTATCTTTTGTTCATTACAAATTACGAAAGGTGAAAAGTTTTCGGAAGAGAAAATTTTGTATCTTGGTTTCTTCTTGAATCTTGGCTAACATCTAGAATCTAATCATCTAATTGAAGCTAGAGGCTTCTATGTCCAAAGTTGAGCCACAACAAATTAGAAATTCCAGCCTTTACTGTATAGGTTTCTAGTATAGTTTTAGCTTATCTTTGAGTAATCAAACATAGTTTCCTCCTTATATTTTAAACCATATTATACGAAAGAAGAGATATTGCAGACATGTCTAACATCCGGTCTGATACGTGTCGAAGTCTCCTTCTTGTGGCGTTGGTGTTGCCATCCTCAGCAAACAATTTTCTTGAAAGCTACCTAGGGTATTGGTTAAATAAACGTGGACTCAGGACTGCAGGACTCCCAGGACGCGTGTAATCCGTCTGGTTTCTGGATCGATGTTCGAGGCCAGGATCGTGACATCGCCAAGGTGAAACAAAGACGTCAAACTCGTAAAACCCGGCCCTATTTTGCAATGGCCGCATTGCATGTGTACGATATACTAGCATCAGCAGAAGCAGAAGCGACGGCAGTAGTAGCAGCAGCAACGCAGCGGCTTTGGCGGGCGGCGGCCATCCATCACCGAGGTGTCAGCCTCCCTTCTCGCCAGAAACAACTAGCTATGACATTCTTCTCGCTGCCACTGCTTCCTCTTGCCTGTTCCAATCGCTACGTCCGTCTGTCGGTTTGTCCGACCGTTCGATCGCCTTCTTTCTTTTCCTCCAACCATGAACCAGATCCCTTGACACGTACAGAAAGAAAGATGGTATAATGGTATATCGTCTACCGGTTGACCGATATGAATATACACGTTACACTCGGACACGCGACACGAATAACAAACAATGCGAGGTCCAGATGTTTGTCCAAGGGTCTCGACCCGTCGGCAACCAGTTACGTTTTAATTAAAACATCGCCATTGTCGATGAGTATGCTAAAGATACCATGAGAAGTATGAGTATCAATCATGCCGCTCTCTTCTGTGTGTCACTTGATTAGCTAGCGACAAACCGTTCATGTTTTTCGTTGGAAGAATTAAAATGAACAAGGGTTTCCAAACCCAAGGCGAGAACTTGACGCAAAGATGTCTGCAGCAACATGCAGGATCATTTGGTGTTGTTGGTGAGCATTTCAGCATTGCGGAGCAGTTTTTTCATGATCTATAAGAAACACTGGTGATTATGATATTTGTTGATAGTTGTTGCAAGATTCACCATGGTACAGAATCTTAGAATATATGTATGTAGTTATAATCCACTCAGCTGCTGGTGCTTTTTAAATGTTAAATGTTTGAAATCGTTTGATTCATAGAACGTCTTCTTCATGCTAGAATACTGCTGCTACATAGCTGATAGCCTTTCTCAATATGGGATACAAGGTTTAGTATCATATCAGTCAGATAGATTTGTGGTTGATTTGTTCACCCGGACATCATTACCTACTTATCGTGTATGAAATGGTTTCAATTCTATACAAGAATCAGCCGTCAGGACCATTCGTTATGATTGGTTTGGTCTAACAGTATTTCGATAAAAACTTTGAAACTTTCCTGATGATATGGACATCTGGTACTGATTCTTCATGGCTAAATGCTTGAATTTGTTTTCAATAATAAGAAATCGAAGCTACAGTTTATTATAGGTTTTGTGGAACAGACACTCTTGACGTTTTGTAAAAGGCGGTTGATGATTTGCTGATGTACTTATGATCCCCTGGTGATCAGCTAATCCGTTTCTAATCAATCATCAATGATCAGCTGAAAAACTCCTGATGATTTACTTATGATCTATGGATGGTCTGCAGATAAGGTGTAGCTCAACTGCAAATATAGATGGTTAGATCGGGTCCCACAATGAGCGCCTAAAATCGAAAATTGTTTGTTTCAGGAAACTTAATTTTCATTCATCGTAAAGTTTTATAACCTAAAAAGGATGTAGATCTTTGAATTTTAAAATCCTAACATATACAGATGTCTTTTTCTATAGAAAACACATCTTTTCAGAGAATCTGTCAATTTGATATTCCTTTATCCCTTCGAGAAGGATCATTCTTGATGGATTGAGTTGCCTTAGTATTTTTGATGAGCTAAGTTTCTCATCATCGGAGTCTATAATACTTGACAAATCAATTATATTATCGATAGTTGAAAATCGGTTGTGCAGCTTGAAAAGTTTTAAATCCAAAAAACAGTAAAATGTTTAGTTTCGAATTCAGAACTGATTTTAGTATTTCAAAACTATTTTTCAACAAGATTAAATTCCGGTAAACGTTTTTATAGTTTTAGGTACGCTTACCATTTTTAATAGTTGTGGCAACCCAATTACAAATGTATCTTTGATTGTTTCAACATGAATTGCAATGTTTTAATGTTTCGAGATAGAATTGGTTATACTTTAGATTTTACAATTCTAACTGAAATAATTAGGTATAATTTTCATTATTTGTGTCCAAAGATGTTTTTTTTTAAATTTGTATTCAGAAAAATTTGAATCCCGCAATCAATAAAATATGAGTAATAGTACATCAAGTTCTTTCAGACAATTTATTATATTTTCATGAATTACATTATAATTAAATATTATTCAAATCCACGATTATTATTTTTATTAGTCAGAGGATAAAAATAGCTTCAAAACTGATAAACACCCATCTAGTACAACGGATTCTATTCGAGTAAAACCGAGTCAAGCGCTCTTTAACTGCGGTGATCGAACGAGAAGCCTCAAACAATTTTTGTGTATCCAAGCTGATATTTCAATATTAAACCAGCCTGGCTAGAGAAACGCACAGTTCTATTTGTTGGATGATACACACAACTGAATCTAATCCTCAGTAGAATTTAAATTTATCAATACGCCTTCATTTATCTTCACTTTTGTAATGATTTGGATTTTGTATTGAACAGCAGCTAATTAAACTTCAGATCAACTTTTTTTCCACATCATTCCTGATTCCATTGTTAATGATTTGAAGGACGTGACTGGCTTTCTCCGAAGATTTTTTCGGCACATTTAGTTTGAGAAAGAAGATATTTTGTTCGTGAATTTCGCGAAGGAATGGAAAGAACAGAGGAAGGATTATTCCTAAATTTTGACTGTTGTTGACAACGACTGGCAGTTGTGAATTTTTTGGACAACCAGCCTGGATAGACCAGCGTACAACTTCATTTGTTGGATCATACTTCTTAGGCACATCCTATAATCAAACTCTCCGAATCAAATTTAATCCTGATTAGAATTTAGATTTAACAATTAGCCTTCATCCTTCATCATTGTTTTTAATTATTTCGATATCGTGTTGAACAACAGCTAATTAAACTTCGCATCCAGATTTTTTCACATAATTTCTTAGGCTACATTGATTGACAAAAGGATTATTCTTGAATTTTTAGGGGTTGTTGAAAATGATTTAGAGTTCTAAAGTTTCCGGGAAACCAGCCTGGATAGAACAACGTACAATTCTATTTGTTGGATGATACATCTTAGGCACATCCTATAATCAAATTATCCTGATCAAATGTAATCCTCCTTAGAATTCAGATATATCAATACCTCTTCATTCATCTTTATTTATTTTTTCCTATTAGGATTTTGTATTGAACAACAGCTGATTAAACTTCAGATTACAATTTTTTCCACATAATTCCTGATTCCATTGTTGATGATTTAAATTTTAAACAACGAGATTGGCTTTCTCAGAAGATTGTTTTAACACATTTGGTTTCAGAAATAAGTCATTTGTTGGTGGATTTCGTGAAAGAATGGAAAGAACTGACAAAGGATTATTCTTGAATTTTGACCGTTGTTGACAACGATTGGCAGTTGTAAAGTTTTTGAAAAACCAGCCTGGATAGAGCAACGTACAATTATATTTCTTGGATGATACATCTTGGCACATCCTCACAAATCGAATTCCCCTAATCAAATCTAATCCTCATCAGAATTTTATTTTATCAATACGCCTATATCTTTCATCTTTGTTTCCTTAGATTCGATTGATATTAGATATTAGAGATTGGTTTTCTCGGAAGATTGTTGACAACGATCGGCCATTGTGAAGTTTTCGGGGAACAAACCCGGATAGAGATATACACAATTGGATAGATACAATCCTATTTGTTGGATGATACGTCTTGGGCACATCCTATAATCAAATTTTCCTAATCAAATCTAGTATTATTCAAATTCAGATTTATCAATACGCCTTCAGTTTTCTTAATTTTTTTATGATTTGGATTTCATGTTGAACAACAGTTAATTAAACTTCAGACCACATTCTCCCACATAATTCCTGATTCCCATGTTGACAATTTAAAGAACGAGATTGGCCTTCTCAGAAGATTGTTTCAACATATTTGGTTTCAGGAAGAAGACAAATATGATGGTGGATTTCGTGAAGGAATGTACAGAACTAAATAAGTATCATTCGAGAATTCCCCTAATCAAATCGAATCCTCATCAGAATTTAGATTTATCAACACGCCTTCATATTTCATCATTGTATTTAATGATTTGGATTTCGTGTTGAATAACTGCTAATTAAACTTGAGATCCAATTTTTTCCCACATAATTCCTTAGATTAGATTGATATTAGATATTAGAGATTGGCTTTCTCGGAAGATTGCTTCGGCACATTTGGTTTGAGAAAGAAGACATTTTGTCGGTGGATTTTGTGAAGGAATGGAAAGATCTGACAAAGGATTATTCGAGAATTTTTAGGGGTTGTTGACAACGATTGGCAGTTGTGAAGTTTTCGGAGAGCCAGCCTGGCTAGAGCAACGTACAATTCTATTTGTTGGATGATTGTACTGCTGCGAAATCAAGTCTGACGAAGATCGATCGGACAGCATTTCCAGCGTCAACATAGGATCGTAGACCCTGCACCCCAAGTTTCCGACCCACCTCCATTCGCAGATGCTGCCAATCTTGCCTGAAGTTTCTATTAAGAAATTCCACGATGAAAATGTCCCTGTATTCGACACACTTGGTTTTCCTCTATGGCTGATTTTTTGGCTGCTTTCAGGGCATATTTGGTGTACAAGAGGCTGTAAATATTGGAAAAGATGTCGACCTTCCCGGATTTATTTTTTAATAGAAACATACAAGAAGACATGAACATATTAGAAGATATTTACGAAAGTTCATCTTATATTTCAGCAGCTTTTATATATTCTTTTCGTTTATATAAAACTGTTAAATTAGATTGCTTTTTCGTATATGAGTGAAAATCAAATATTTAACATCATATCCCGGCAACATTATAGGCCTATGTTTAGAAGAAGAATTTCTTTAATTATAGGGTTTTATTGAGCCTATTTTTCACCACAATACCCTATGCCCCAATTATTCTCGGTTTACTCGGTATCAAAATAAATTTGATTAAGTATGAGTAATACTTTTGAGACTACAAAAATTTTGATTGAATAATAATTTCAACTTGTTGTTTTTCACCCAACATAAAGGAGAAATGAATCTTTCAAAGATGATGATTATTTTCGCTCTGAAAATAAAACGGCTTTCGTTTTAATACAGTTTGAAAATTATATAGAAAACAAAAAAATTATATAGAACACATAATATTGTTAATACTATTAGTATTGATAAGGAAACGAAATTGAGCCAGGAGAGCAAAAAAAAGTTTTCGAAATTCGAATTATTTTTTGAATAAAAAAATGAGAAATTTCATTTGAGATTTAATAGAGCTCTATAAATCTATAAAAAAATGTTGGGAAAACTTAATACATTTCGTGAAAAATATCGTTAAAAATTGTCCTCTCATAACCATATACCTAAGTGGCATGAAAAATATTTTTTTTTAACTCTGATTAACATAAAATATATCAGTGAAACCTCAGAAACATGTTACAAGGCAAATAGAAGACTCAAAAGTGAAAAATTACAATTTTTCAATTTTTGAAAACTTTCAAAAAAGTTATTTTGTCACGAAATATCTGGAAAACTATAAGCGTAAAAACTAAAATATGATTTAAAAAGAAAATTGGTTTTAAATATTGCTTGAAATGTCCAAATGATTTGTTTAAAAATGCGGTATAATCAAAAACTGATAGCGCCATTCGATTCATCTAAAAAAATTACATCTATGTGTTTCATCATTTTTTTATGAACTCAATTGGTGACGTATTATAAATAAACAATTACATGGCATATAGAATTTATATTCATACTATATATATTACAAAATTGGGTAAAGCAAAAAATTGACAAATACATGGATTTTATGTGATTTTTTCCGCAAAATCGAATAGCGTGAATAGTTTTTCCGTACCTTGAATATTTAAACAAATTTTTTGAATAATAAAGGTTTATGTATAGAATTCCTGAAAATAAAAATAAGAATCCAACGAGCGAATTTTTGACAATCACCATAAAATGCTCCTATTGTAATTTGAAAAAAAAAGAAAAAATTTTCCTAAAAAAAAAAATTCCTTTCTTCTTGGACAAAAAATAAAAAAAAAGAAAGACAAATCTCTCTTTTTTATTTTTTGTCCAAGAAGAAAGGATTTCTTTTTTTTTTTTTAGGAAAATTTTGTCTTTTTTTCAAGATACAATAGGAGCATTTTATGGTGATTGTCCAAATTTGGTCGTTGGATTCTTATTTTTATTTTCAGGAATTCTATACATTAACTTGAGTATTGGACGTTAAATAGGATTTTGAATTAAATTCTTTAAAAAAAATTTTAAATTCTTAAATTGAATAAAAGTTTAAACAACTTAAAAACCAATTTTTTTCACTATACAGTGTATGGCGGAATTCTTCAGAATTTTTAAGCTAATTAAACGTGTTTCGAAAATAATATTTTAAGTTCTTCAAACTCATAAATCGACCCGCAAAATTAGAAAAAATTGAAGTATTTTCTGTGTCAATTTTCTATGCTAATTTTTTAAAAAGAAAATCTTAAGTGTAACTATAATTGCCCTACGGATTATGGAACATTGGACCATTTTAATTATCTTACTACCTTAAATTTTTGTTATAACAAAAATTACACTCTATTCTTTATTTTTAGAATGAAATAATTGTAGAAATTCTGTTTTTATTTAATAATTTTTCTTCGCATATAATTTATATATTTTTACGAGATTCGGTGCTGTTTGTTTTTAATGTTATCAACCTAATTATAAAATATTATTAAACACTACAAAAATTTAGTTATGTTTTTAATAAAAACGTGCTTCTCCTTCCACAAAAATCAAGACAATTTTTGAGGAAATAAATTATTGCAAAGTATTTTACAAAATCCCCTTCTTTTTTTAAATCGGTCAATATTAACCTTTGTCATCAACTCATTGTAATTTAAAGTTTAGTCACGCCTTAAGGAATGTTCAAAGAATAATTTCTACACAGTAACTTTTCAGTTTCACCCTTCCAACCCCCATTTCTGTGCCCCAAAAATGCAAAAAAAAAGAGGAAAGTAGCAGTTTTATGTAAAATTTATACTAAAGACGGTATTTGATAAAATTTAACATTCATTATTTTCATTCGATATGTGTCAAGTTTTCAAGTATTCTTGAACTAATTCCCAATTGTTTAAACAATATTTTTCTCTCAGTAAATCGTGAAAAGTTGCTACTTTAAATTATAATATGTTTTGTTTAACATATTTTGCAATTGTTTAAACGATTTCTATTTGTATCATTTTCTTTCGCTAAATCGTGAAAAGTTAGTATTTTCTGAAATTAGTGACTCAATTAACGAATTTGAGTACTATTTTTTTGTTCAGAATATGTGGTAATTATTTTAAAAATTTTAATTTGTTTAAAAAAAATGTTCCCCTGTAAATCGTGAAAAGTTATTAGTTTCTGGGAATAATGATACAGTCAATAAAAGTTGAGTGTGATTTTTACCGAAAGACAGTTTGAAATTATTTAAACAATTGAAATCACTCACTTCGTTTCATATCAAAGAGACGAAAGATACTAGTTTTTTCAAGTCATCTACAATATGTTGACTATTAATCAGCATTTTCTTATCCCTACGGAAGTGATCTGAAAGATTATCTATCCATAAAGTAGCCGAAAAAAATGGATTAAAAAATGGTTATTGTTTAAAAAATCAGGGTATAAGTTCTGCGATAAAGAAATACTGAATAATAAGCGACATAGTGCGGAAGAGATTCGAAATAACAAGAATTTTCTCCACACTTTCTATGGAAAGGCGCAAGTGAGTGTTTAATAATTTTTTTAATAATTTACAACTGCCTTTCACAAAAAATATCACTATTAACATTATCTGCGTCATTAATTCCAGAAAATAATAACTTTTAACGATTTACAGGCAAAAATATTGTTTGAACAAGTTGAAATTATTTAAATAATTGCGATATATGCTGAAACAAAATAATAATAATTATAAAAGTTGTTAAAACAATTCAAAATTAGTTGAAAAATACTCGAAAACTTTTTACTTATCGAATAAGAATAATTCATCCTAAAAACATTCTGAAAATTACCGTCTTTAATTGTTTAAGCAATTGGAAACTGTCTTCCACAAAAAATATAACTCTTTACATAAGCTGAGTTATTAATTTCAGAAAATAGTAGCATTTCAAGATTAATAGAGGAAAAATTGTTCAATTGAATGCAAATTGTTTAGATAATTGCAAAAGTTCCTTAAAAAAAAATCTATTACTTTCTACATTCGTTAATTGTGTCACTAATTCCAGAAAATGATAACTTGTAATGATTCAAAGGGGAAAACGTTGTTTAAACAAATTGAAATTAAAATGATATATTATTTATTTTATTCAAATAATTTTTCATCTATATTATAAACCCCTTCTTTGTCGCCTCTCGATAAGATCCTAAAGTGATAATAAAGTGTCATCCCTACCTTACCAACTACCTATAACATATCAAGGAGAATATTTAAATAGTCTATCATCTACTATTGCCTGTTGATTATTTTATCATTAGCAGGTAAAACAGAAATCTCCAATTCTGTTGTAGGTAACACTTAATACTTTTTTCTTTTTAGGCAATACGTTACCTACAATTGACCGCCGGTAACACAAATTTTATTTGAAAGGTACCTTTCAGTTATCTTATCATTAGCAGGTAAAACAGAAATCTTTAATTCTGTCGTCACAATGAATATTTTTTTCTTTGTAGGCTCCCTACCTTACCAACTACCCATAACACATCAAGGAACAAATTTAGAGAGTCTTTCATAAACTATTTGTTAATAAGGCTGGATATTACCTTTCAATTATTTTATCATTAGCAGGTAAAACAGCAATCTCCAATTTTGTCGTAGGTAACACTTTATATTTTTTTCTTTTCAGGCAATACGTTACCTACAATCAACCGTCGGTAACACAAATTATATTCAAGAGGTAACTGACTATAAAATGCAACGGATTATTGAAGCAATACAAATTACAAATACCCTTCCGTCGGTAAAAAGAGAAGCGGCTCTATGCTGTACTAACTTCAATTATCATATGTTGATAAAGCAGAAATCTATTAACTAGATGTAGGTAAGTGATCAAATTTGATATAGCTTCACTATTGATAAAGAAAATTATATTTATGCAGCGCGGGTTAAGTAGTTTAATTTGAAACTTGCTAATAATGGTTTTGTTAAACTTCTCTCTTTTCCATATAGATGGCGATGAATTCGATTTAAGGAAATAAGATTCATGATTGGAATTGGTAGCAAACCAAAAGGTGGGGGTGGATTGCTGTCAGATGCTCCGCCTATAACTCAACCTCGAATGGTTGGGGGAGGGGGGGAGACAGACGCCATGTTAACACATCTAAACAAACTGTGCGTATCCTGACTGATAAATGGTAGAATATCGTTCAACAAGCAATGTTCTTTCTCCCATGTACTCGTTTCCATTTTTTTTATTGGCGATCCATATCAAGTTTTTCCTAATAATTATTATTTTTATTAACGATCAACATTTTGGGGCTATTTAATTTTATTTAACTTGATTATAATAAAAGAATGTTAGAAACTAACACATGTTTCCTTGTATCCAATCCGATTTACATGGAATTGTTTAAGGCTTCTAATTCGATCACGAAAGTTAAGCAGCGCTTGGCTAGTTTATACTCGGATGGGGGCCATCGTACTTTAAACTAAAAATTAATAATTCTCCATAACAAAATCAAAGTATGGAATTTTCGTGGAATATTTTTTGTTTTTGACTACGATTGTTTAGATTTATCATAAGAGTCAGTTATGGTAACGAAACATGCAGATAATTCATAAAAGTTAACAAGGTTTAGGTTTGAACTTTAGAAAAATACGATCTGTAGGCTGATTAATTATCAGAAGATAATATCAATTTTTTTGGCTTTTTTTAAACGCTTTTTGGAATATATTTTTTTTCGAGTAAGGCATAGGAGAATGTAGTTTTTGTAATCTCCGGATGGTTTACCTCAACGTTTAAAACACTACGATTTATTTTTATTTACAATGATAAATTTCGGAAACTTATAATAATTTTAGGAAAAATTAAGTTACAATTTTCGTCAATTTAGGATAAATTTAGGAAAATTCAGTTACAATTTTCGTAATTTTCAGTCACAATTACGGAATTTTCTGATACAGTATATGTGAAAATTCCAAAACACATAATAAAAAGAATGTTTCGTATCGGAAATATATAGAAATTTTCGAGAAATAAAAAAAAACGAACAAAAAAACGAAATGTTGTATTTCGTTCATGTCTGCCTTTTGAGTTTTGCTGGAAGATGTTCGTCCCGAGAACCCCAGGACTAATCAGGATGAACATTAATCTTCCGTCTGGATCCTCGACCCAATTTTCCTTGTGCACCAGACGAATAGAGACGTTGATTGGTTTTCGCTTCAACTTGACATTCTAGGATTTCAACTCTCAGTTTATTTAAAATGAGACTAAGGGGTTATCCACAAATTATGTGAGAGTTTTTCTACTTTATTTTATAAGTCTTGTCCATTCATTACTAACATATTTGAATTTGAGCAATACGTCCTATAAAAGAGAAGGACCAGTAAGAGTTTTTGGATCCAAAATAAAAAATAATTTTTTTCTTATAATGGTTTTGAATTTAAATGATCCAGTAGTATATGTTTTCAATTAGAAATAGTTTGATATTCAACATTTTGAACATTTAATCGTTCAGTCGAGTGGGTCGGAAACCCCATTTTTTGAGTAACGGATTGTATTATGCAAATATTAGTTTGATCAGATATCTTCTGCTGTGTGTATGGATAGGAAAATTCAAATCTTGGAAAATTTTTGAAAAATTAGTGTATGGAACAAGGTTTCAGTTAAATATATTTTAGGTACGGGTTTTGGCAGTTAATATTATTATAAAATTGGAAATTAAAAAACAAAATTTGTTCTCCAGTTAGGACCTTCTTGAAATGTACAAAATAAACAGTTTGTTGGATTCTGTTGACTGCCCTTTTTTCAAAAAAATGTTAATACGTTGTTTCGCGTTGTGCAAGGTTTAAAAATTACTCAAAAAAAGGATAAATTCACAATTTTGAAACCAGGAACAATTTTTTTCTCATGACAACAAAACAATGGCATATTTCTTCAATCACTGTTGAAGAAATGTTAAGTACTTGATGTTTAAATTGGTTTATATTAATCTTCAGTTAACACAAATAAAAAACTAGTTTTTACACATTTTGAAAAATTTATAACCAAAACAAATTTTGTTTTTATTTTACAATTTTATATTATTATTCATTAGAAAACACTGTACGTACACAAAATTCAACATAATCTTTTATTTATTTCTTTTTAATTATCTTAAATTTTTCAAAATTCGAAAATTTAAATCGGTACACAGAACAGAAAATATTATTCGATCAAAATGAAATTTGGGAGGCTTACTACTTTTGGACAAATACTACTCTATTGTCCAGTCTTAAATGTTTCCATATTTAATTTTTAAATTTTTTTATCTAAACTTCTTAATTTATTACAGTCACGAAAAAACGTTTTACAAATAAAACATATAATTTTAATTTTGAAAAATCTCACTGTTATTATTTATTAATTCTGGATTTATTGAGCATAGAGAAAAGGTTCTTTGTTTATGCAAACATTAAAACAAGCAAAAATTATTCACTCAAAGTTTCAAAGATCACTAATTTTCAAGCGCTTAAAATTTGAGATTATTCAATTTCGACAACTTTCAAATTTTGTAATTTCAAGCATTTAACATTGAATTTGTAAATTCTTGCATTTTTAATGCTTTAATTCATAACTGTTATAATTTAAGCGCCTCAATTTCGGGATGACATAATTTTGTCCAATTTTTCAATCCCGACTCTGGGAAAATACTGAAAAAATAATTATCGAAACAGAAATTTCGCAAAAAATAAAAATTGCCGAATTTTGAAATTTCTCGAGTGTACTATTAAATCTTATTTGTTTTTTTTTTCATTTTTTTGAGAATTTAAAAACTCAGCGAATTACTGTTTATGGGAATTTCAATTTTCAGGAATTTACTGTTTATGGCAATTTGATAATTTTGGGAATTTGAACATTCGGATTTTAAAATTTCGGGAATAAACATTTTCGGTCGTTTTATTTCCATCCGGGAATTTTCATTTTTTGAAAAATTTGCATTCCGGAGAGAAAAAATAATATATGTTGATTCCATAAAAAATTTGAAAAAAAAAATAAAAAACACATCGTGGAAAAAGAATTTTTTTGAAATCTCATTTTTTGATACAATAATTTAGAAATAAATTTTTCAAGTAAACTTTAAGTTGAAATTTAGGTAAAATTTTAACGTAGTAAATTTTTTTCAATCTCAGGCAATGATATTTCTTGAAATTACTATCATTTAAAGAAAAAGAACATATTTTCTCATTCTTTTCGAGTCATCAGAAAGAAAATATGTGTCATAAACTGTGATATCGCGATCTTCAATTTTCTTTATCTTGGAACAGGATAAGTTTTTTCAATCAAATATTTTTTATTCTTATTAAGCATTCCCATATTTTGGGAGCATACTTTTATTTGTTCAAAAAATTGGAAGTTTGATTTTTATTTGTTATCTAAGCCGATTTTTAAAACCTATAAAATTTGTATCTTAAAATTTGCGATCGATTTTCTCAGAATCCGACACATTTTCTTACATAAAACTTTATTCATCCGTATTAATAAAGTTGTTATTTCGAGAGAATATTTTTTTTGTTTATTTTAACTAAAAATTTCATTTTTGTTGCAATCAGCAGCCCGGACTGCAACTATTTTATGTAAGTACCACTTTGAAATTGTCTAATTCTACATCCATTTTCTCCATCCTGCAAAACTTTTTTTCATTAATATTTTTTGGCCTTAATTCAGCAAAACTTATTTTGGAAGTGGACTTTTGTTTCATCTTCATATATTGTTTCATTACCCTTCAAGTATGCATAAGTATTGAAAGTTTCCTTCGAAGTTTCAAAAATTTAATAATTCGTAATTCTATTATTTTAAAGAACTTTCTTTTTGAATCAAAGTGATGCATTAATGCTTGAAAGCTTTTAAAATAATTGAATTTTCACTTCTTCGTCTACCATAATTTGCGGACGTCCCCGAAGTAATCAAATTTCGTCTACAAAAAAAGTTTTATACCTTAATATTTAGATTAAATATTCTTGTTATAATTATAAAACGTTACATATACTCTATTCATGAACTTATGGCAGTTGTATTTATTTCGAAGGTAATAATAATAACCCATCGGAGATATGAATATTAGTTTTATGTCAGCTACCTGTAAATTAACTTCTTTTCCAATTTTCAAACCCCATATAATTTTAATCTTACAATTCTCGATCGATTTTTTCACAATTGGCCAATTTCTTAGAATCAAATATTGTAAACTCGTATTCAGAAACTTGTAACAGTATTTTATTGCAATCCGCATCCTAGCGTGCTGCTATTTTATGTTCTTGCCAGTTTGGAATTGTCAACTTCTACATCAATTTCCTCGATCCTTGATAACTTTTTGTAATCAAACTTTTTTGGCCTCAATTTAGCAAAACTTGATCTTGGAAAGAGACTTTTGTTTCATCTTTGAATAGTGATTTCGATTTTACAGAATGCTTTCTCGCTCTCCTGCGAAATTCCCATTTTCTTGGTTACTGCCACTCTTCAAGAGTGCTTAAATATTTAAAGTTGCGAAAATTTAATAATTTGCGATTCTAATAACATTCAGTCGAAAAAGAAAGATTTATACTCTAATATTTAGATTATACATTTTTGTTATAATTATAGAAAGTTACAATTAATTAAGGTAATTTCATGTCAGCTACCTGTAAATTAACTTCTTTTCCAATTTTCAAAAACCATAAAATTTTAATCTTACAATTCTCGATCGATTTTTTCACAATTGGCCAATTCCTTAGAATCAAACATTGTTAAATTGTATTCAGAAACTCGTATCAGTATTTTATTGCAATCCGCAGCCGAGCGTGCTGCTATTTTATGCTATTGTCAGTTTGAAATTGTCATCTTCTACATCCATTTCCTCGATCCTGGATAACTTTTTGTAATCAAACTTTTTAGGCCTCAATTTAGCAAAACTTGATCTTGGAAGTTGGAAGGAGACTTTTGTTTCATCTTTGAACAGTGATTTCGATTTTACAGAATGCTTTCTCGCTCTCCTGCGAAATTCCCATTTTCTTGGTTACTGCCACTCTTCAAGAGTGCTTAAATATTTAAAGTTGCGAAAATTTAATAATTTGCAATTTTAATAAAATTCAGTCGAAAAAGAAAGATTTATACTCTAATATTTAGATTATACATTTTTGTTATAATTATAGAAAGTTACAATTAATTAAGGTAATTTCATGTCAGCTACCTGTAAATTAACTTCTTTTCCAATTTTCAAAACCCATACAATTTTAATCTTACAATTCTCGATCGATATGTTCACAATTGGCCAATTTCTTAGAATCAAACATTATTAACTCGTATTCAGAAACTTGTAACAGTATTTTATTGCAATCCGCAGCCGAGAATGCTGCTATTTTATGTTATTACCAGTTTGAAATTGTCAACTTCTACATCTATTTCCTCGATCCTGGATAACTTTTTCCTTTCAAACATTTTTTGCCTCAATTTATCAACACTTGATTCTAACAAATTTAGTCGAAAAACAAAGATTTCTACTCTAATATTTAGATTAGA
>CAKNYM010053236.1:740670-759742 GCA_932195095.1 Andricus curvator
AGATTTTCTTGAAACATGTTCAGGTGAACTCAAAACTTCATGGAGATCGAGAATCTCGAATAAAAAGTTTCGAGATTCTCGACTCGAGATCTCGAAATTTTTTATTCGAGATTCTGAATCTCCATGAAGTTTTGAGTTCACCTGAACATGTTTCAAGAAAATCTCGAATTTTCTCGAAAACGTCTCGAATGCATCACTATAAATAAGAATATCGCTTTTTAAATGCGTCAAAATATGAGTTTATCTCCATTTATGAAAAACAACCCTAGTGTTCTGAAGAAATTCTCACTAGCATGAGAATATGCTCGACCTTTATGTGCTTTGAGAATGTAATGAGCATTTATGAGCATTTTGAATTAGGATTTAAAAAATCGTATTTTCTATTTTTATTAATAATAATTACGTTATTTAAATTTTGCGGGAAAATGCATCGCTTCAAATTGGAAAGGCTGCTAAATTCAAATGATGAAAGAAGTCAAAGTAATAGAAAACATATTATTCGCATTAAATAGTGCGAATTAATGCAAAATAAATTTTGTTTCTAAATATATTCAAAACAATTTTCAGTTATGTTTTCAAGTCAAAAAGATAAATTTTCTACCAAAAAAGACTCTTTTTCAACAAAGTTTATGAATTTTCATATAAAAAAAATTAATTTTCAAAAAAAGATTAGAATAGTTAAAATGTCAAAAAAATAAATGGTCAACCAAAAAATGATTTTTGAACAAAATAATTCGAATTTGAACCAAAAAAGCTAAATTTACAAACAAAAAATATAATATTTCAATTTGCAGTTAGAAAAGTAAAAAAAAACGAGTTTTCAGCAAAATTAATTAATTTTCAACTAAAAATCTAAATTTTCAAGCAAAAATGGAATAGTTATATCTTTAGTTAAAAAAATTAATTTTCAACTAAAAAGAAACGAATTTTAAATCAAAGAAATATTTTTTCAATCACTATGATGAATTTTCAACCAACAATATGAAATTTTGTTCAAATAGTGGATTTTTCAATCCAAAAGATGAATTTTCTATCAATAAAAAAAACAAATTTCCCACTAAACAGTTTTTTTCCAATACAAGAAATTAATTCTTAACAAAAAATAGAATAGTTAAATTTTCTACTAAACAGATAATTTTTTCACAAAAAGATTACATTTCTGTCACAAAAAGTAAATTTTCCATAAAAAATATAATAGTTAAAATGAATTTTCAACTAAATGATGAATCTTCAACTGAAAAAAAATCAATTTTCTACCAAGATTAGAATAGTTAAAATGTCAGAAAAATAAATGTTCAACCAAAAAAAAAAACGAATTTTCAAAAAAATATATATTTTTTTTCATAACAAAAAAATGATTTTTGAACAAAATAATTCGAATTGAAACCAAAAAAAACTAAATTTACAAACCAAAAATATAATATTTCAATTTGCGGCTAGAAAGGTAAATTAAAAAAAAAACGATTTTCCAGCAAAATTAATTAATTTTCAACTAAAAATCTAAATTTTCAAGCGAAAATGGAATAGTTATATCTTCAATTAAAAAAATTAATTTTCAACTTAAAAAACGAATTTTGAACCGAAGAAATTATTTTTTAATCACTATGATGAATTTTCAACCAACAATATGAAATTTTGTTCAAATAGTGAATTTTTTAATCCAAAAGATGAATTTTCTATCAATAAAAAAAAGAATTTTCCACTGAACAGTTTTTTTTTCAATGAAAGAAATTAATTCTTAAAAAAAATAGAATAGTTAAATTTTCTACTAAACAGATAATTTTTTCACGAGAAACATTACATTTCTATCACAAAAAGTAAATTTTCCACAAAAAATGTAATAGTTGAAGTGAATTTTCAACTAAAATTATGAATCTTCAACTAAAAAAAAATTAATTTTCTACCAAGATTAGAATAATTAAAATGTCAGAAAAATAAATGTTAAAAAAAAAAAATTTCCAAAAAAGTATATATTATTTTTTTTCTATAATTCGCGAAAAAGTGCCAGTTTTTCCACCTGTTTTTGGTGTAAAAAGTGATCGATTTTTGGTCGATGACGTGGCGCATGCGCAGTGCCGACCTTTCCGGGCAACAGTGACAAAAGTGGACAGATGTAATGGAAAAAGTAAATGGACAGTGATAAAAGTGAGGCACAGTGACAAAAGTAAATGTTATTTCGGGTGGGTTCGTGCTGCCTCGGGTGTACTCGTGCATCGTGCGCAGCCAACTTCATTCTATTTTCCCACTGTCGTCCCTAACCTAAAATCAATTTGCTGAAAAGTCTCGAGTTGTGTATTTTGTATGTACTTTTGTCACTTGGCAAAAGCAAAAAAACACCGTCAGTTTCTCCGAAAATACTGTGCTTGGTTTTTTTCACGAAAAATCTGAAATTTTGAAGCCCTGAACTTTATGGGCCAACTATTCAATTGTGAGAACCAGCTTATTATTACTGCCATATTATTGCCATGGTTTTGATAATTGCCAATGTCATTGTTGCGTCAATCGACAAAAAATCGCCTTCTTTTTACACAAAAAACAGGTAAACAAAAACTAGCACTTTTGCACAAATTATAGAAAAAGTATCGTGTCCCACACATTGAAAAAGCGACGATTTAAAACTCGTGTGATAGCCACACTCGCTCCGCTCGGGTAGCTAACTTCACACTCGTTTTAAATCTCTCGCTTTTTCAACTTGTAGCACAATATACTATTATAACAAAAAACGGATTTTTTAACATAATAATTGAATTTTAAACTAAAAAAGCTAAATTTACAAACCAAAAATATAATATTTCAATTTTCAGTTAGAAAAGTAAATTTAAAATAATGAGTTTTCAGCCCAATTAATTAATTTTCAACTAAAAATCTAAATTTTCAAGCGAAAATGGAATAGTTATATCTTCAGTTGAAAAAATTAATTTCCAACCAAAAAGAAACGAATTTTCAACCAAAGAAATGATTTTTTAATCATTATGATGAATTTTCAACAAAACATATGAAATTTTGTTCAAATAGTGGATTTTTCAATTCAAAAGATGAATTTTCTATCAATAAAAAAAAATTTCCACTAAACAGTGTTTTTTTTTTTCAATAAAAGAAATTAATTCTTAACAAAAAATAGAATAGTTAAATTTTCTACTATACATATAATTTTTTCATGAAAAAGATTACATTTCTATCACAAGAAGTAAATTTTTCACAAAAAATGTAATAGTTAAAGTGAATTTTCAACTAAAATGATGAATTTTCAACTAAAAAAAATTAATTTTCTACCAAGATTAGAATAATTAAAATGTCAGAAAAATAAATGTTAAAAAAAAAATTTCCAAAAAAGTATATATTATTTTTTATAACAAAAAACTGATTTTTTAACAAAATAATTTAATTTTAAACTAAAAAAGCTAAATTTACAAACCAAAAATATAATATTTCAATTTGCAGTTAGAAAACTAAATTGAAAAAAAAAACGGTTTTCCAGCAAAATTAATTAATTTTCAACTAAAAATATAAATTTTCAAGTGAAAATGGAATAGTTATATCTTCAGTTAAAAAAAACTAATTTTCAACTAAAAAGAAACGAATTTTGAACCAAAGAAATGATTTTTTAATCACTATGATGAATTTTCAAACCAACAATATGAAATTTTGTTCAAATAATTGATTTTTCAATCCAAAAAATGAATTTTCTATCAATAAAAAAAAAGAATTTTCCACTGAACAATTTTTTTTCAATGAAAGAAATTAATTCTTAACAAAAAATAGAATAGTTAAATTTTCTACTAAACAGATAATTTTTTCACAAAAAAGATTACATTTCTATCACAAAAAGTAAATTTTCCACAAAAAACGTAATAGTTAAAGTGAATTTTCAACTAAAATGATGAATCCTCAACTAAAAAAAATAAAATTTTCAACCAAATACAGGCATTTCAAACTAAAAAGATAAATTTTCTACCAAAAATAAAGTAGGATAATTTTCAGTCAGTCAAATAAATTTCCAAACAAAAAACAAACGAATTTCCAACCAAAGAAATTAATTTTTAAGCAAAAAGATGAAATTTTAACTAATGATAATACTATTTTACGAAAAAACAGATTTTCAACAAATAGTTAAATTTTCACCGAAAACAGATAAATTTTAAGTAAAAAAAAATTAATTTTCAATAAAATTAAAGTAAATTTTTAACGAAATATAATAATTTTCAAACTAGAAGATTAAATTTCTATCAGAAAATATAAATTTTTGAAAAAAATGGAAGTTATATTTCCAGTTTGAAAAATGAATTCTAAATAAGAAAAATCTCATTTTCAACCAAAAAGATCAATTCTCAACCAATAAGATGAATTTTTAACAAAGTACGTGAATTTTCAACTAAATATTTGAATTTTTAAAGGAATTTCCAACAAAAAGGATGAATTGGTCACCAAGAAGATTAAATATTCTCCCGAAAAATTTGAGTTTTCAATGAAATACAGGAATTTTAAACAAGATATTTGAATTTTCAACTTAAGAAGATAAATTTTGAACCAAACATGTACGAGTTAAATTTTCAGTTCAAACAATTCTCATATAGAAAACATTATTGTAAATAAAAGAATTAAATTTTGAATATTAGAAGGAGGTTTTAACTAGAATGATGAAACATCAACCAAAAAAAGATGAATTCTCAACGAAAAACGTGATATATTTCAACCACAAAAAGGATTTTAATTCTATACCAAAAATAGTTGAATTCAATAAAAAAAGATGAATTTTCAACAAAGTAGTTTAAATCCCCAACCAAAAGAGATTAATTTTCCACCAAATATTTGCGATTTTCAACCATAATAATAAAATTAATTTCAACTTTAATTTATTGAAAATTTCCTAAAAAGATTTGTAAAGATTTCAGATGTATCAAATCAAAATTTCAACAACAAAATTAATTTCCAACCAAATGGTTGAATTTTGATACAGAAATATGAATCCTCAATGAAAAATGTAATAGTTGATATTTGAACAAAAAAGATTTTGAGTTAAAATAAAAACGTTGAATTCATAAAAAAATACGAATTTTCAACGAAATACTTGAATCCTCAACCAAAAAAGATTAATTTCCAACCAAAGCATTTTGAACAAAGATATATGAATTTGCATGCAAAAAAAGAGATTTTTCAGTCAAGAAAGAAAACAAATTTCAACCAAATTATAATTTCAGAGGACAAATCGTTTTTAATACAAAATACAAATTTTAAATAAATATTTTTTTTCTTCATTTGTTTATTTCTTTTCTTAAGATTACCTCACATGACGACCTTGTAAGGCTCTTCACTTGGGGTGCTTGCTAGAGAGATTGATCAGCAATCTGGGTCGGAGAAGTTTTGCGGAACGAACGTGTTATTTAAATAAATTACACGAGAATCCTAGATCAATCTAAAAAATCTATACCTGCTTCTTCATATTACTCCTCTCCTCGCCAAGCGAGTGATATAATTTTTATAGGATTCTTGAGAAAATTTTAAAAATTTTTGAAAATTTCAGATATTTTGAAAAACTATTCAGAAAATTTTCAAGGAAGTTTTTTTGATTTACAGGATTTGAAAAAAAAAATTTGATTTGAGTTAGTTGAGAGTAAAAGTTTGGAAAAAATTAGAATATTTTATAAATTTTCTGAAATCTTTCAAAGTTTTAGAATATTTGAAATCTCGTCAATACTTCTAAAATTAATAAAAAAAACTATTAAACTGGCTCGAATTATTCCTCAAATTAAAAAAAAACCATAAAAATGAAAAAATTCTTTAAAAATCTTCCAGATTCTTTTTTGAAAATTTTGGAAATCTTTGGAAATTTTTTTAAATCTTTTAAAATAATCTTTCTGAATCAATTTTTGAAAATAAAAAATCATAAAAAATGTTTCCATGAATGTTGACAACATTTTTGCATTATCTTCGAACATTGAAAAGTTTCAAAATTTTATTTCGAAATCTTCAGAAATCGACATTTTGATTTACATTTATGCAATATTTTCAAATTCAAACTTCTTTAACTTCTTAATACCTTTTAAGATTCAAATTTTTCGTAAAGTTTTTAAAAATCTTTCAAAATTAAAAATTGCCTTGAAAAGTTTCAAAATTCTTGAAAATCTTCTAATTTTTTTGTTCGACGTTTTTAAAAATCTGTTTTTTACATTTTTTCACATCTTTTCAAGTTTAAAGTTATTACTGGGTACTTTATAAAATCGGTTTTTTAATATATTTCATGATAAATATTTTTTCCTAAATTACTTGGCCAACTTTGATTTCAAAAATTAATGCAATTGTACTTGGCAGATTTATTTTTTGCATCGTGCTTTGGTGGGGTTTCATGTTTATTTGTATTTTTTTCTAAATAAGATAGGTTTGTTCAAGTAATTTAATTTTCATTAAGTTACTAATTAATAGAGTATGAAAATTTAAATAATTGTTTGAATAAGTTTAAGAGATATTTATTTAAAAGTTTTTGAAGCTTTAAAAATATAATATAAAACTTGTAAATATTTAAAATCGTTTTTAAATGTTGATTTATAAAGATTTCGAAAAATAAGGTTTTTAAGAGTTTGAAAAGATTTTAAGAGAATATAAATTTTTTTTTTAGATTTCTGGGAAAACTGAAAATGATTTTCTATTTTGATGATTAATCTTAAAGAAAAATTAAAAAGAAATTATAAAACTTGTATGATTTCCTGACATTTTAAAAAAGAATGTAGAAGATTTTACGGTGACATTTTTCAATTTTGCAAGATTAACATTTTTTTTTTAATCCAGTAAGTTTTAAAGAATATTACAAGTTTTGAAAAGTTTCAAACAAAATTTTAAACTAGAGATTTTTTCGAAAAATTAAAAACAAAATGTTGATTCTGGAAGATTTAGAACAAGAAGTTAAAAAACTTTTCCAAATTGTTTAAAATTTAAAATTTTTTTAAAAGGATTCAAGGAAACAACCAAATTTTTTAAAGAATCCTGGAAAAATTTGAAATAATTTTTGTTGAAAGGTTAATTTTAAGAGGAAATTTGAAATAAATTAAAAATATTTCTAGAAGTTTCAAAAAGGAATCTGGAAGATTTTTTGCAGCATTAAGAAAAATATATAAAAAATTAGATTCATTTTAAAAGATATTTAGGAATTTTAGAACTTTTGAAAAAAGCGAAAATATTTTGAAACTTGAAATGATTTCCGAAAATTCATAAAATATTTTTAATTATGTAGTTTCTTCCAAACTTCTGGAAGTCCTAAATATATTTAAAACTAACACGAATTTTTCCTAATATTTTGTAAGATTCTGCAAAATAAAACAAAATGTCTTGAAAACTTTTTAAATTTTTCTTTCCACACATCTGAAATCTTCAAAAATCTTTTTGAATTTTCGCAAAAGTCTTAGGAAAATTATGTTTATATAAATTCATAAACAAACTGATAATACTTATTTCCTTATTCTGAGATCTCAGAATCTAATTTTACCTGAAATTTAAGTGTTCAAAAATTTTTAAGAAATAACTAGTTATTCGAAATTTGTATTTTTTATCAGAAATTATTTTTCCTTTAAAATCGGAATAGTACACGTGCACATAGAGCCTGATTGATGACAGTACTACCAAATTATTAAATCTTTAATGAATTAATCGATAATGTTAAATTAATCCTTCCTATTTAAGCTTAAGAATGTAAAAGAAGAAAGCCCATTTCTTTGTATGAAAGTGAATAATTTTATTTGAACTGATAAATAAGAAATATTGCCTAATGATTTATTTATGTTTTATAGTTAAACAATATTAAATTTTTGCGGCAGTGAAAAATTAACTTTATTTTCTAAAGAAAACTTTCAGTTTTCTAACTAAAGGTAATAAGAAAATCCAAATATTTTTTATTGAGATAATTATTTTTATTTGAATAGATTACTAAATTTAAATGTTTTGTTGAAAATTCGTCCTCTTGGGTTGAAAATTCCACTATTTGGTAGAAAATTAAATTTTTGTTGAAAATTCAACAATTTTGTTAAAATTTTCATTCCCTTTTGACTGAAAAATGTTTCTTGGTTGAATATTTAACTCTTTTGTTGAAAATTAATCTCGTTGGGTAGAAATACAACTGTTTGGTTGCAAAATTAATTATTTTGATGAAAATTCAACAATTTTATTTAAAGGTTATCCTTTTTGGTAGAAAATTCAACTATTCGTTTGAAATTTATTTGTTGTGAAGAAGATTCAAATGTTTTGTAGAAAATTCAACAATTTGGTTAACCATTTTTCATCTTTTTGTGTTAAAAATACAACTGCTTGGTTAAAAATGAATCTGTTTTGGTTGAGGTTTCAAGAATTTTGTTGAAAATTCATATTGTTGCTTAAATTCAACTGTTTTTTATTGTAAATTAAAATGTTGTTTTATAGAAATATCAATCATTAGATTTTTCATTGAAAATCAATTTTGTTTGTTTGAAAATTTGACTATTTAATTTTTGGTTGAAAATTTATCTTTTTTAGTTGAAAATACTAATACTTGGTTGAAAGTTAAATAACTTTGTTAAAAATTAATTTTTTTGTTTTTGAAGATTCATCATTTTAGTTGCAAATTTATCATCTTAATTTAAAAATTTGACTATTTTGTTGAAAATTCGTTCTTTTTCTGGTTGAACTCAACTTTGATTGATTTAAAATTAAATTTTCTTTTGGTTCAAACACCAAATATTACATTTTTGGTTGAAAATTCATCCTTTTTTTGTTGAAAATTCAACTACTTGTTTGAAACTTGAACTAATTTAATAAAATTTATATTTTTAACCAAAGATTCATCTCTTTGATTAAAAACTTAAATATTTTACTGCAAAATTTTTGTTAAAAAAAAGTTTTGTCAGAAAATTGAGCTTTCGTAGTTAAAAATTCGTTTTTTTTTGGTTTGGAAATTCATCTCTTGTGGTAGAAAGTTTATCTCTTTTGGTTAAGAATGCAACTGTTTAATGAAAATTAATCTGTTTTGGTAGAGGATTTCACAATTTTGTTGAAAGTGTTGTCTTTTTTTGTTGAAAATAAATATTTCAAAACTAAAATTTAACTATTCGATTTTTTGTTTAAAAATAATCGTTTTCATTTCAAAAATCAACTGTTTTTTTCAAAATTTATGTATCTTGTTAAAAATTTTACATTTTTGATAGAAAATTAATCTTATCGTTTGAAAATTAATCTTTTTAGTGGAAACTTGAACTACTTGGTTACAAATTCATCTATTGCTTTGAAAGAGCAATATTTTTACTGGAAATGTTAGAAATTTAAAGCGTTTCAAATTTAATTATATATAACCCACACTGATTTTATCTAAAAGAATTTATTCTTTTGTTTTGGGAAAAAATCTGCTTATTTTCACTGTTTTCAGAGCATTTTGGCCGGTGAATTATGTTATCGATTATTATTATTATTATATTATTAGGTCAAATTCCTCTCGAGGGATTTGGCTTTATGCCGTGTTGCTACACGCTTCGTTCCATAACATTGCTCCGACCCAGTTCGCGGATCAATGTCACTAGCAATCGCCCCAGGCGAAGAGCTTCACAGAGTCACCACGTGAAGCTCTCCGCGCGGGCCCACTGAAAAAACGTTTTTCTTTCTTCCTGACAACTGCCTCTTTTTTCAAAGGATACTTTTACAATATTATGTATTTTTAAGGATTCTTTTATCAGGGAATTCATTTTGACTGAATTTGAGTAGGTGATTGACGGTTTGTTGAAAATGATATGTTGAGGCGCACATAATTCTGGAAGCTTGATAAAATGACTAATGATGCAGAGCGGAAAGCGGGTGTAAAGTGAAGCTATTGATTCGTGGATGCACAAGTGACACATCTATTGGATTGGCTACCGAGACACTAGTCATGCTGAGGTTTTAACTCTTAGCATGGTGAACCCCCTAAGCCCGAGTCAACGACGTACAAGAGAGTTCTGATGATAAACGGTTTCTCCCTTTAACCAGGGGTTACAAACAGCTATTCAAACATCTCATTTCATTATGACAGTCTCTATCTCGTCCATTGGAAATTTCAGGAAAGCACTTCACCTTTTGCGTAACCGTGAAAAACAAGTTTGGAATCAATATTTCAGATTTAAAGAGGGATATAATATTACAAGGTCTGTCCGGAAAGTATTCGACCTTGTTAGCTAACTTCTTACCTAGTTGTGCTATTGCGTAATAGTCTAACTACGCACGCGTCGCATTTCAGGATGACGGAATGCATCGAACAAGGAGTGTGCATTCAATGATGCCAAAAACTTGGCAAATCATGTTCGGAAACCATCATTATGATTCGGAAAGTGTATACTGATGAGACTATGAGTGATACTTAAATTAATGATTGGTTTAGGTGATTTAAAAGTGGTCGTACCGAGGAAGACCTCGGGATTCCAAAAACTATTGTTTCGTAAATTTTGCTTCCTCACAGAGGAAGCTTTGTAATTGTAAAATTTTCCAACAATTTTAAATTCATTTAATTAAACCTTCCTCAATGTAAAAATGGCTAATACAATGTTCTAAGCAATTGTCCGGATGTGTGTGTGTGGATGCGTGGATGTCGCACTTTTTTGTGAACTCGATAACTAGAAAACGGTTGCACATAAATTTATGAAATTTGGAGGGCTTATTTTCATCACTAATATCTTTAAACTGACTCAAGGATTTCTAAAAATATCCACTGCATTTTTTTTAGCACTCAATAATATTTTGAAAATCGGTTTTTATAGTAAAACTTTTTTCAGTAGCATAATTCAAAGTTGATGCAAGGCTATAAAAGATTCCTTGGTTCGAGACGAATCGATTGACCTATAATCTTAATACATTTTCTTAAAGAGTAGGGAAGTTATGGTAATTTATATATTTTGAAAATCGGGTTTTTATAGTAAAACTTTGTTTGGTAGCATAATTAAAAGTTGATACAAGAACATAAAAGATTTCTTGGTTCGAGACGAATCGATTGACCTAAAATATTAATACATTCTGTTAAAGAATAAGTAATTTATGGTAATTTATATATTTTGAAAATCGGTTTTTTATAGTGAAACTTTTTTCATTAAAATAATTCAAAGTTGATGCAAGAAGAGAAAAGATGTGTTGATTTGATTCCAATCGATTGACCTATAATATCAATACATTTTATTGAAGAGTAAGGAAGCTATGGTAATGCATAATATTTGAAAATACGGTTTTTTATAGTAAAACTTTTTTCATTAACATAATTGAAAGTTGATGTAAGAAGAGAAAAGATGTGTCGATTCAAGTCGAATCGATTGACCTATAATATTGATGCATTTTATTGAAGAGTAAGAAAGCTATGGTAATGCATAATATTTGAAAATACGGTTTTTTACAGTAAAACTTTTTTCAGTAGCATAATTCAAAGTTGATGCAAGAATATAAAAGATTTCTTGGTTCCAGACGAATCGATTGACCTATAATAATAATACATTTTATTAAAGAGTAGGGAAGTTATGGTAATTTATATATTTTGAAAATCGGTTTTTTATAGTAAAACTTTTTTCATTAACATAACTCAAAGTTGATGCAAGAAGAGAACAGATTTGTTGATTCGAGTCGAATCGATTGACCTATAATATTAATACGTTTTATTAAGGGGTAAAGAAGCTATGGTAATGCATGATATTTGAAAATACGGTTTTTCATAGTAAACCTTTTTTCTTCAACATAATTCAAAGTTGATGTAAGAAGAGAAAAGATGTGTCGATTGAAGTCGAATCGATTGACCTATAATATTGATGCATTTTATTGAAGAGTAAGAAAGCTATGGTAATGCATAATATTTGAAAATACGGTTTTTTACAGTAAAACTTTTTTCAGTAGTATAATTCAAAGTTGATACAAAAATATAAAAGATTCCATGGTTTGCGACGAATCGATTGACCTATAATATTAATACATTTTATCAAAGAGGAGGTAATTTATGGTAATTTATATATTTTGAAAATCGGTTTTTTATAGTAAAACTGTTTTCATTATATAATTCAAAGTTGATGCAAGAAGAGAAAAGATATGTTGATTCGAGTCGAATCGATTGACCTATAATATTAATACATTTTATTGAAGGGTAAAGAAGCTATGGTAATGCATAATATTTGAAAATACGGTTTTTTATAGTAAAACGTTTTTCATTAACATAATTCGAAGTTGATGCAAAGAATAGAAAAGATGTGTTTATTCGAGTCGAATCGATTGACCTACAATATTGATGCATTTTATTGAAGAGTAAGAAATCTATGGTAATGCATAATATTTGATAATACAGTTTTTTACAGTAAAACTTGTTTCTTCAACACAATTCAAAGTTGAGTCAAGAATATAACAGATACCTAGTTCCGAGACGAATTGATTGACCTATAATATTAATGCATTTTATTCAAGAGTAGGGAAGTTATGGTAATTTATATATTTTGAAAATCGGTTTTTTATAGTAAAACTTTGTTCATTAACATAATTCAAAGTTCATGCAAGGATAGAATAGATGTGTTGATTCAAGTCGAAACGATTGACCTATAATATCAATCTATTTTATTGAAGAGTAAGGAAGCTATGGTAATGCATAATATTTGAAAATCGGTTTTTTATAGTAAAACTTTTTTCATTAACATAATTCAAAGTTGATGCGAGAAGAGAAAAGATGTGTTGATTCGAGTCGAATCGATTGACCTACAATATTGATGCATTTTATTGAAGAGTAAGAAAGCTATGGTAATGAATAATATTTGAAAATACGGTTTTTTACAGTTAAACTTTTTTCTTCAACATAATTCAAAGTCGATTCACGAATATAAAAGATTCCTTGTTTCAAGACGAATCAATTGACCTATAATATTAATACATTTTATTAAAGAGTAGGGAAGTTATGGTAATTTATATATTTTGAAAATCGGTTTTTTATAGTAAACATTTTTTCATTAACATAATTCAAAGTTGATGCAAGAAGAGAAAAGATGTGTTGATTCGAGTCGAATCGATTGACCTATAATATTAATACATTTTATTGAAGAGTAAGGAAGTTATGGTAATGCATAATATTTGAAAATGCTGTTTTTTATAGTAAAACTTTTTTCTTCAATATAATTCAAAGTTGATGCAAGAATATAAAAGATTCCTTGGTTCGGGACGAACTGATTGACTCACAATATTAATACATTTTATTAAAGTGTAGGGAAGTTATGCTTTAAAACTATTGTTAAAACTATGTTAAAACTATTGTTTCGTAAATTTTTAATTAAGATTTGATGACGAGCCTGGGTCAGTGTCCACTGGGTCCTTCAACACGAAAACCAATTCACCGCAGCTTATTCAGCAATTTCTGGTGAAACATGGCCTTACACAACTTCGGCAGCCCCCAAACAGTTCTGGCACGGCTCCCTGTAATTGCTGGTTATTTCCCTTATTAGAGTATTCTCTAAAAGAAAAACTATTTCATGACGTAGAGGAAATAAAACATAATTTGACCAAGCAGCTGTTAGCTATTCCGAAAGGTGATTTTATGGAGTGCTTCTGAAAGTGGGACGATAGCTGGAAGAAGGTTGCAACTTCCAAAGAGGAGTAATTTGAAGGGGATATCATCGCCATTGACCAGAATGAACTCTTACTCCTTGTACATTACAAGGTCGTATACTTTCCGGACAGACCTAGTATATTGCCGTGCAAATGAAAATGAGCGTATCTGCAGTTTTGGTCGAAACTGAGATAAAGTCGCCAGTACTTTCATTGTACTTCCCTTTACTTAGATGTGCATAAGAAAAAGAAAAATTCACGGTAAAAGGTAATTAACTTTTGAAAAATAATTTACCGTATCTGCGAAAATAAAAAATGCAGTGGAAAATTAACTTTATTTTTCAAGAATAATTTACAGTTTTCTAAACTAATATTCTTCAAGTATTAAAAATGAATTTCAATCTTCATTTAAATTTTTATTCTTTAGTCTATGAATTATCATAATTCGTATTTATTAATTGCAGACTTCACAAACTTTCCGCTATTCCCCTCTCTTCCAGTTTTTCCAATTTTCCTTTGCAAGTTAATTCTTTAATTAATTTTGGTTATAAAGAACTATTGGATTTGTGGTTGAGAATTAATGTTTTTTATTTAACAATTATTGTATTATTTGTTTAAGAACTTGCATTCTTGGGGTAAATATTCATATTTTCGTGTTGAAAATTCAACTTTTGTGCAGAAAATTCGTGTTTTTGACTTAAAAACTAACTTGTTTATTTAAAATTCATATTTTTTGATCAAAAATTCAACTGTTTTATACAAAATTTGTCTTTTAAGCTCAAAAATTAAAAAATTTTTGTGAACATTTTTTTTTCTTTCTTGATTGTAAAATATTTCTTGGTTGAAAATTCAACGGTTTTGTTGAAAAATTGTCTTTCTGATTTGAAAATTGATTTCCTTTGGTAGAGATATAATCTGATTTGGTTAAAAATGCAACTGTTTGGTTGAAAATTAATCTGTATTGGATGAAGATTCGAATATTTTGTTAAAAATTCATCTTTTTTAGTTGAATTCCACTGCTTTTAATTTAAATTGAAATATTTTGTTATTGAAATATCAACAATTACTTTTTTGTTGAGAATTCATCTTTTTGTCTTTAAAATTAAACGATTTGTTTGAATTTGGTTTATCTTGACTGAAAAATCTTTCTCGGCTAAAAATTGAACTCTTTCGTGTAAAATTCATCTTTATTTGGTTAGAAATTTTTTTTTGTGGAAATTAAATCTTTTTTGGTTAAATATGTCACTAGTTAAAAATTAATTTTTTTTATTGAAAATTCATATTTTTGGGTTAAAAATTGAACTGTTTAGTGTGAAATTTGTCCTCTCGTCTTCAAAATTTAACAATTTGATTGCCATTTGTTTTCTTTTTTAACTGAAAAATCTTTCTTGGTTGAAAATTCAACTGTTTTGTTGAAAATTTGTCTTTCTAATTATAAAATTCATGTCTTTTGGCAGAAATTTCATCTAGACTGAAAAATCTGTCCGAATTGAAAATTTAATTCTTTTGTTGAAAATACATCTTTATTTAATTTGAAGATTTATCTTTTTTTTTTGTAAAAATGTAAGCATTTTTTGTTAAAAATGTCACTACTTGGTTCAAAATTAATCTCTTTTGGTTAAAGATTCAAGTATTTTGTTGAAAATTTATGTTTTTTTGTGTGGAATTCCACCTGCTTTTTATTTAAAATTAAAATCTTTTTTGGTTGAAATAATAGCTATATAAATTTTTCGTTGAGAATTCATCTTTTTTTTTGGGCTTGAAAATTTGACAATTTGGTAAAAATCTTAACTATTTGGTTGAAAATGAACTTTTTTCTTTAAAATTTGTATTTTCGGGTTGAAAATTCAATAGTTTCATAAAAAATTTCACTTTTTGGCTTGAAAATTAAAAATTAGGTTATTAAAAATCATAAAACTATATATACATAATTATCTATTGCTTTTTAATAAATTAAATTCCAGTTTTATGAATTCCTAATGATCATGGAAATTTAGAGGATTTTAGATTTAATTTGCAAAATTGAAAATGTATCCATCTTTTTTGGAATTTGAATTTTAAATCATACAAATTGTCACGATGCCAGATTAAAAAATGTTTATTTACAAATTTTTCATGTATGAAATCGTTGATTTTGAAACATTTTATCCTTAAAATAGATCATTTTTTATTATTTTCAGTTTGAAATTGATGAATTTTGAACCTTTGAATTTGAAACAATTTCTATTTTAAAGTTTACCAATTTAAAATTCTTCAATTTCGGTCATTCTGATATCTGAAAATTTCTTTTTTCGTAAATAGGACTAAAGGTTATCATCAATGTATGCATCGAATAAGTTTAATTCAAAAATGTTCCAGAAATTTTATTCTATAACATGATATTAATTTTCATAATTATTTTAAATAATGAAAATAATGTCTTAAACATCCAGAAGCACAAGTGACTTCAAGAATCTTTAAATTTGGAATATAAAAAAAAATAATAATAAAATAAATGTTCGAGAACTTGCAGATTAGGAATTGGATATTGAATTGTACAAATGCTTAAGTATTTGCAAACTAGATTAAAAAAATTTTTATGGTTTTAAAATAGTGTAAAATTTAATACAAATTCCCAGCCCAGTATGTTAATTTATCTTATAATTTTGATAATATGCCTTTTCTGAAATATCGATTCTATTACGGAAGAAAATCCTTTCAACTTGGGTCCATTAGACAATGAATTTAATTTCTTTTTATTCCACAAAAAAAAATGATCTAAATGTAAATTTTTTCAAAGAATCTGTATTATCATCGGACAATAACAGAAATTCTTAACGTCTTTTCAGACTAGATGGAGATATGAATTAAAAATTGTTTTAATTAATTTTTTTCTGAAAAAAGATCTCCTTTCGCTCCGCTGGGAATCGAACCTCAGAACTTCCGATTGCCGGTCGGGTGCTTTCCCATTAAGCTACTAGAGAGATCGATAGAAGAAACTTCTTTCAGAAAATATACACATTAGTTTGCTAGATGGTACAAGTTAAATTTAATTTAATATAATTTTTTTCTGAGGTTCGATTCCCAGCGGAGCGAAAGGAGAAGATTATTTTTCAGAAAAAAATTAATTAAAACAATTTTTAATTTATATCTGCATCTAGTCTGAAAAGACATTAAAAATGTATATTATTCTCTGATGATAATATAGATTCCTTGAAAAAATTTAACTTGTACCATCTAGCAAAATAATGCGTATATTTGCTGAAAAAAGTTTCTTCTCTCGATCTTTCTAGTAGCATAATGGGAAAGCAGACCGGCAATCGTCAGTTCTGAGGTTCGATTCCCAGCGGAGCGAAAGGAGAAGATCTCTTTTCAGAAAAAAACTAATTAAAACTAAATGTATATATTACAAAAATTATATTCTGAATGCTCCCTAGACTAAATAATAATATCTCTTGCCTCAGAATTTCAAAAATGTTCTTTTCCTCTTTTCCAAGAAAAAAAAGCTTATGTAATTTCGTAATTGAGTAAAAATTAGATTCGCGGCGCACCCAGGAGGGTCAACGATATTGCGCGGGGCTAATATTCGAGTTCTCTCGTGACGTGGTGTAACTAATCATTTGTAACGATTACAGGCCGCGTCGATTCCGTACAATCAGTGAAGAAACGCGACCTCGCTTTGCACGCTTACCACTCCACTTCCAGATCCTATCACCCCGGGGCACCCCGAGTCCGAGGCAAGAGCGCTCTTGCGCTCCCCATGAGATTTATGGTGCATGCCCAATCGTAGGATAACCCTTGACTTCTCAGTCAGCCAGCAGAACGTGCCCAGTTGAAGATCTGACTACCGTTACCGACAACTAACCCAAGAGAAAATAGTCAGATACTACTACTATCCGTTCACTTTGCGAAGCCCTATTGAAAATTCCATGGTCGTAAAGTACGTCGTAAACTACTTAGGACACTATGACTACGGCGTAATCTACGTCGGAAACTACTATCTATTCAAAAATTTAGATACCTCAATTTTTGTACAGATTATAGTCAAAATGTCAGCAGAAAAAATTTCGGAAAATATGGGACAAGGCCAGGGAGGGGCAAAGTAATGATTCCCCCCCCCCCCGAAATCGAATCTAAAATTCGGAATGTTTGTGAAATAATAGAAGTCTTTGTGAAATCTTTTAAATCTATCCGAAATCTTCGTACAATCTTTATGAAATCTTCTTAAAGTCTTTGAGATAACATCATTGAAATCTTTTAAACCTATCCGAAATCGTTGAAAACTTTTCTGCAATCTTTATCTCATTCTAATCTATCTGAAATCTTTGTGAAATAATTGGAATCTTTCTGAAATCCGTTCAGTTCATATTTGAAATATTTTTATTGAAATCTTTGGGAAATCATTGAAGTCTTTGTGAACCCTTTTAGATCTATCCGAAATCTTTGCAAAATATTTAAAATCTTTGTGAAATATTTATAAAATTTTCGGGAAATCATTGCAATTTTGTAAAATCTTTGAAAAATCTTAGGAAATTTTCGCAAAAGATTTCAAATATTTGGTAATATTTGTGAAATTATTCAAATCTTTGTGAATTTTTTTGGAAATCATTGAAATCTTTTAAATACTTGTGAAATCTTTGGGAATTATTCAAAAATCTTTGCGAAAGATTTGAAATATTTTTGAAATATTCGGTAAGATTTGTGAAATTATTGAAATCATTGTGAAATATTCGAGAAATGATTAAAGTCTGTGTGAATTCTGTTAAATATATCCGAAATCTTTGTGAAATCGTTGAAATCTTTGTTCAGTCTTTGAAATATATCCGAAGTTTTTGTGAAATAATAGAAGTCTTTGGGAAATCTTTGAAATCTATCTGAAATCTTTGCGAAATATTTGAAATCTTTGTGAAATCTTTGTAAAATCTTTGTGAAATCATTGTGAATTATTGAAAAATCTTTGCAAACTATTTGAAATATTTTTTAAATATTCGGTAATATTTGTGAAATTATTGACATCTTTGAGAAATGATTGAAGTCTTTGTGAGGTCTTTCAAATCTATCCGAAATCTTTGTGAAATCATAAGGAAATCATTGAAATCTTTGTTTAATCTTTTAAATCTATCTGAAATCTTTGCGAAATATTGAAAATCTTTGTGAAATCTCTGGGAAATCATTGAAATCTTTGTGAAATCTTTTTAAAATCTTTGTGAAGTCTTTGTGAAATTTTTGCGAATTCTTTAAAAGTCTTTGAGTATTATTAGAAATATTTTGGAAACATTCGGTAATATTTGTGAAATTATTGAAATTTTTGTAAAATCTTTGATATCTTTGGGAAATCATTGAAATCTTTGTGAAATCTTTGTATAATCGTTGTGAAGTCTTTGGGAAATCTTTGTGAATTCTTTAAAGATCTTTGAGGAATACTTGAAATGTTTTTGAAATATTCGGTAATAGTTGAGAAATTGTCGAAATCTTTCTGATATCTTTGAGAAATAATTGAAGTCTTTGTGAAATCGTTGTGAAGTCTTTGGGAAATCTTTGTGAATTCTTTAAAGAT
>CAKNYM010053236.1:764755-802892 GCA_932195095.1 Andricus curvator
ACTGTATAAATTAAAAATGTAATAAAAACCCTTAAATTTATATTCATGTTTATAATATTTATCTTGCAAATGCAAGATCTCCTGCTGTGAGTGCGGTTGCTTCTATAATCCATAAGCCCTTTCTATTTTCCCAAACTTAGAATGCTCAATTTGAATTTAGCACACAAATCCAAAAAACACTTTAAAAATTAAAAATTTAATAAAAATCCTTATATTTATAAGATCCATCTTGCACATGTAAGATCTTCTGCTGTAAGTGCGGTTGCTTATATAATTTGAAAGCCTTTATCAGATGAATCTAAAAAACACTTTATAAATTAAAGATATAATAAAAACCCTTATATTGATATTTATTTTTATAATATTTATCTTACAAATGCAAGATCTCCTGCTGTGAGTGCAATTGCTTTTAAAATCTGAAAACCTTTTCTATTTTCCGAAACTTAGTATGCTGAATTTGAATCGATCAGATGAATCTAAAAAATACTTAATAAATTAAAAATGTAAGAAAAACCCTTAAATTTATATTCATGCTTCTAATATTAATCTTGCAAATGCAAGATTTCCTGCTGTAAGTGCGATTGCTTCTATAATCCGAAAGCCCTTTCTATTTTCCCAAACTTAGTATGCTAAATTTGAATCTAGCACGCAAATCCAAAAAACACTTAATAAATTAGAAATTTCATAAAAACCCTTATATTCATATTTAGAATATTTATACTGCTCATGCAAGATCTTCTGATGTGAGTGCGGTTGCTTCTATAATCCGAAAGCCTTTTCTATTTTCGGAAATGACACCTCACTACTCTTTTGTTATTAACTTAATAACAAATGATTATTTCTGACTCAAAAATGTACCATTGTGCATTGAAAGGATCAAAGAAATTTACATATTTTTGCAGATTTTTGTGTGTTTTATTTTCAGGGACTAAGAGTCATTCAAAGTGCAGTATTCTGAAATGACTTCAAGATAATGGTACTTTTCAACCTTTCACTTATCAGGAAATAATTGCTAATTTTGACAGAAAATTTTCAAAATTCTGTATCAGCATAGATAAAGCATTATTCTGCAACGTGTACTTTGTCCCATATTTTTAGAATTTTTTTTCTACTGAGATTTTTACTATAATCTGTACAAAAATTGAGGTGTCTAAATTTTTTAGACAGACAGTAGGCTAGTAAACGATCTAGTATACGACGTCATTTCTGACGTGGATTACGACGTCTTTTCCGGCAATAAAGTCAGCTTTATCATTATATAATTAGTGTTTTTGCGCTATTCTTTGAAAAAGTAATTTTCAAAAATTAAGACCTGTTTTAAAGGAGTATTCGTAAAGTGAACGGATAGTAGTTGTAAAGAGGCGTAAGAACTATACGCCTTATTATTCTCATGACGTTAACTAATCACTTTCCCGCCTGTCACATTACGCCAATTTTTATCCTTTTATTATGTATTACTCCTTTTTTCCTATACCGCAGTCTATCGAGCAGAGATAGTCGGCATCAGATATAAAATATTGCCTTGAAAGTTTAATAAGGCGTAACGAGATTTTTAAAAAAGAAAATTGCGAGCTAAAGGGAAACCAGATATTGCGAAATTCACACATGTGTGTTTCTTTGAAAAAATTGGGTCTTTTACTAAATTATTAATATATAAAGGGTGTCATAGAATCCTGCTTTAGGAAAAAGTTATGCTCCTAGAAGAACAAATAAGAATTCAATTTAAGAATTTTAAATTAGATTAAAATCAAATTCAAAATCCTATTTAAGGTTCAATAGTCAAGTTAATGTATAGAATTCCTGGAAATGAAAACAAGAATCCAACGACGAAATTTGGACAACCACCATAAAATGCTCCTATTGTAATTTGAAGGAAAAATAAATAAAAATTTTCCTAAAAAAAAAAGAAAAGAATTTCCTTTTTCCCTGGGAAAAAAATTAATAAAAAAGAGGAAAGAAAAATACAATAAAAGAAAATAAAATAAAAGAAAAATACAGTAAGAGAATTTTATGGTGGTTGTCCAAATTTGGTCGTTGGATTCTTGTTTTTATTTTCAGGAATTCTCTACATTAACAAAGAAGAATTTCTACCCCAACTTCAGGGTAAAATCTAAAAACTGACTAAACAGTAGAATTTTCGCTTCAAAATTACTTTTTGAGCAAAACGTGTTAAATATTTCTAAAGTTATCTGAATTTTAGTAAAACAATCCAACTTCTTACTTTTATGGAACAACGTGTTACAATATCATATTGATGAAATCCTTTTTCAAATTGAGCTTATTAGAGTAAAATTTTTTTACCGACAATGAAATGGAAGTAATCGAAATTGAAGAATTTTATTTGGATCTTTTAAAATAGAAATGTTCAAAAATTGAGATGCTCAAAATGAAGGAATTTCAAATTGTAAATTTTCAAAATTAAACAGTCTTTTTTATCGATTCTACAGACCTAAGATTAAAAAAATTGATTTCTCGGATGAAAACCGAGAAACGGGAAAAAATGCAACAAAATAGAAAATTTAAGGCATTTTTTGATAAGAAAATGGGTAAAATTGGCCTAAAAGTTAAGATAAAATAATTATAACAAATGTTGTGATTTGGCATATAAATAATAGTAATAAAAAGAATTATGTAGGCTTCACCTGCATTTTTATTTCAAGAAAATTTTGACTTAAACGTTGTATGCTAAATTTAAATTTATTACAAAAATATTTTAAAAAACTCTATTAGAAAATGGAAGAAAATTGTTATTCTTAAAAGAAAATTTATTTTGTTAATAAAATTTTTTCAAAAGATCCTCATGATAAGATCACTTTAGTCACATCTTCAAATAAATTTAAACAGAGAACACAAGGATCTATCAATTTTATTGCATTTTTCTAATTCCTTCGAATTATTTTAAATTCATCTTGAATACTTTGAAATCCCCTTGAAATACTCCTAATTCAATAGCACTTTTTTGGATTACATTTTTTTTTCATTCACCCTGAAGGGTTTTAAACTCACGGTTAATGGATTTCGAAAATTTTGTTCTATTTACATGAATTATTTTTAATTTATCTTGATTTCATATGAATTTCATCGAATTGTTTAGAATTTTTCTAAATTCACTTCAACTTTACTGAAATCAATTAAATGTTTTGGATTTCTAAAAAGGTTTTGAATTCCTTTGAATGCGTTTGGAATTCACCATGAATTCCTAATAATGTATCTTTTATTCTTTGAAATTCTCTTAAATTTTTTTCATTTACCCTGAATTTGATTGAATTCACTTGAATTCTTCTACATTTACTGAATTCTACTCAAATCACTGATTTTTTCAAAATTCATCCTCAAGTCTTTTAAACCCATCTTAAATTTGTAGACATTTTATCAAATTCTCTTGAATTCCCTTGATTTTTTAAATAATTTATTCCAAATTTAATAAATTCATTGATTTTTAAAAAATATTTTTGAGTTGTTATCAATTCACTTGATTTTTTTTTATACATCTTGTATTTTTATAAATTCTATCGAATTCTTCTCATTTCCCATACATTTCTCTAAACTCAATCAAATTTTATTTATTGCGTTAGTTTAAAAAAAATTCTATATACCTGATTTCTTTCGAATTTGTCCTAAACTTTGTTCACTCCCAGTTTACTAAATTTGATGGACATTTTTTTTTTCAATTTTGATAAATTATATCCTTTCAAATTTTTGTGAATTTCATCAGTTTCTTGAATTTCCTTGAATTCTTTTAAATTCACTCAAATCTTATTAAAATCAGTGGAATATTTTAGATTTTTTTCAACTCATTTCAATTAATTTAGAATTCACCCTGAATTCTTATAATTTATCCTGAATTTGTGGAAATTGGTAATTGAATTCTTTGGAATTTTCTTGATTTTTTTAAATTCTTGCTGGATTGTTTTGAGTTCACTTGAATTCTTTTAAATGCACTTAATTCCTCGTTTAATTCTACTAAATTAAATGGTTTTAATTTTTTTCCAATTCCCACTGAATTCTTTTAAGCTCATCTTGAATTCTTGGGAAGTTTATCAATTTCTTTCAAATTCCCTTGAATTTTCTCAATACATTTGAGATTTAATAAATTCAATAAAAAAAAATTTTTTAATTGTTTTCAATTCACTTACATTTTTTTTTATTTATTTTGCATTTTTATGAATCCCATCGAATTCTTATTATTATCCTAAAATTTCTCTAAACTCAATCAAATTTTATTTAATTCCTTAGTTAAAAAAAATTTCAATTTACTTAATTTCTTTTGAATTTGTCCTAAATTTTATTTATTTCCATTTTACTCAATTTTATTGATATTTTTTATTTTTTAAATTTCGTTAAATCATCAAAGTTTCTTGAATTCCCTTGAATTCTTCTAAATTCATTCCAATCTTATTAAAGCCTGTGAAATATTTTGGATTTTTTGTAATTTATTTAAATTAATTTAGAATTCACCCTGAATTCTTATTATTTTATTCTGAATTCAAAAAAATTGGTTATTGAATTCCTTAAAATTCTCTTGATTTTTTTTAATTCTTGCTGAAATATTTTGAATTCACTTGAATTCTTCTAAATTCACTCAATTCGACTCAATTAAATGGATTGCATTTTTATTTTATTAATTCATCCTGAAGTCCTTTAAACTCATCTTGAATTCTTAGGAATTCTATCAAATTCTTTTGAATACCCTTGACTTCTTCTTAATTCACAATTGCAATTTACAGTTGCAATTTTTATTTAACACTAATGTCCATTTTGTTGTTTGGTGGATTCTCCACAAATCTCTTTGGTACGTTTTCATTTAAAATTTGTATTCAGGAATTATACAATTATTAATTTTATAAATAATTTTTTTCCTAAATAACATTTTTTAAATAAAATCCTACCAAAGATATTTGTAGAGATATGCTAGTAGAGATAATAAGAATTTTAAATTTTACCTGAAGAGAAAGAAAAAACATAAAACTCCTAATAACGATTGTTAAATAAACATTTTGAACCTGAAACAAAAAGTTTCAGTTTTTTTTTCTGAAGTTTGCCTTCAATTATCTTCCAAAATTAGTTGAAATTATCAACAAGAATAATTTCCTTGATTTTAAACATCTTTGTTAACAATGCTCATTTTTGAACTAGAGGTAACTAGTGTACCGTCAAACGGGGTAATTCTGGAAATGAGGGGTAAATTCGGACACCCCTAAATTCCCTAAATTGATAGGATAAATAACACAACACTCTTTCAAAAATCTGGAATCAGTTGAATCCTTAACTGGCTCAGATTCTGGTTAGAACCACCCACCTTCTGTAATTGAAGCTATCAATTTAGGAATGTCCGAATTTACCCCAAATGTCCGAAATTACCCCCTTTGACAGTACATCCTTGAAAGAAACCAGTTACTTCCCATGACTGAAGTCTAGTTCATTAAGAATTTACTAGAATCCATTCACACTCCATCTAATTCATGATCATCCAATTCAAATTAATTACTTCATTCGGATTTTTGTCCATTTGGAAACCTCAATCCTTACATTCAGCATTTGGAAAAAAATGGAAATTTAGCCTGAGATGTATGACAATTTCAATATGATATGAGCTGTGCACTTGATTCTATTTGCAGCAACATGAGGTGCAAGGTGGTTTAGTGTTAAAGTTAACACTATAGACGAAGTGAGGCTTCGCTTCCTCCATCTATCATACCAACCATGACAAACCGAGCTCAAAAGCAGCCGCCAGCCTAGCGGTCTTCCTTCACTTAGTCACCGGCTTGCAGCCTTTACCTGTCCGATTCCCGGACCCCTATCCTCCAGCTACATTTGTTAACATTTAAGCGTTAACAACATTTCTCTGCGCCAGCACCACTGTCGAAACAAGAACGGTCCAACTTCCTCCTCGCTCTCTTTAATTAGAACCCTGGAGCCGGCACCTTCTACCTGTTTCATGCAAATGAAGAATAGATTCCCTCCAGTAAGAACAGCTCCCACAGAAAATCTCTTCCACCTTAAATATGATAAACTCATCATTTTCTTTTAGCCATCTGAAAAATTAGAATATTCGATCAATACACGGAGAAAAATGGATGGATGGATGCCAACATCTGCTATCCTTTCGAGATGTTGGGTGTAAAAATATTTTTATCTTGAACTGAAACTTCCGAGATGATAGACTCGAGAATATGCTCGACCTTTATGTGCTTTGAGAATGTAATGAGCATTCATGAGCATTTTGAATTAGGATTAAAAAAATCGCATTTTCTACTTCTATTAATAATCATTACATTATTTAAATTTCGCGGGAAAATGCATCGCTTCAAATTGGAAAGGGCGCTAAATTTAAATGATAAAAGACGTCAAAGTAATAGAAAACATATTATTCGTATTAAGCCGCGCCTTATTCAGTGTTGCTACAATATCCCAATTTCTACATTCTTCTAGGTATGAAAACAACCATACACCTAGAAAATTAATAATATTGATGCAAAATATTTTTTTTTTTCTCAATATATTTAAAACACATTTTAGTTGTGTTTTCAAGTCAAATAGATAAATTTTCAACCAAAGAAATGAATTCTTAACTAAAATGATGAATCTTCACCCAAAAATATGAATGTTTAACCAAATAGTTAGTTGAATTTTCAACCAAAAAGATTATTTTTCTACCAAAAAAGACTCATTTTCAACAAAGTTGATGAATTTTCATCTAAAAAAAAATCAATTTTCAACCAAGATTAGAATAGTTAAAACGTCAGAAAAATAAATGTTCAAAAAAAAAAAAAAAATGAATTAAAAAAAAAAATTCATAACAAAAAAATGATTTTTTAACAAAATAATTCAATTTTAAACTAAAAAAGCTGAATTAACAAACCAAAAATATAATATTTCAATTTGCAGTTAGCAAAGTGAATTAAAAAAAAAACGAGTTTTCAGCAAAATTAATTAATTTTCAACTAAAAATATAAATTTTCAAGCGAAAATGGAATAGTTATATCTTCAGTTAAAAAAATTAATTTTCAACTAAAAAGAAACGAATTTTCAACCAAAGAAATTATTTTTTAATCACTATGATGAATTTTCAACCAAAAATATGAAATTTTGTTCAAATAGTGGATTTTTCAATCCAAAAGATGAATTTTCTATCAATAAAAAAAAGAATTTTCTACTAAACAGTTTTTTTTTTAATGAAAGAAATTAATTCTTAAAAAAGAATAGAATACTTGATTTTTCTACTAAACAGATAATTTTTTAACGAAAAAGATTACATTACTATCATAAAAAGTGAATTTTCCACAAAAAATGTAATAGTTAAAGTGAATTTTCAGCTAAAATGATGAATGTTTAACCAAATAGTTAGTTGAATTTTCAACCAAAAATATTATTTTTCTACCAAAAAAGACTCATTTTCAACAAAGTTGATGAATTTTCATCTAAAAAAAATCAATTTCCAACCAAGATTAGAATAGTTAAAATGTCAGAAAAATAAATGTTCAACCAAAAAAAAAACGAATTTTCAAAAAAATATTTTTGTTCATAACAAAAAAATGATTTTTTAACAAAATAATTCAATTTTAAACTAAAAAAGCTGAATTAACAAACTAAAAATATAATATTTCAATTTGCTGTTAGAAAAGTAAATAAAAAAAAAAAAAAGTTTTCAGCAAAATTAATTAATTTTACACTAAAAATATAAATTTTCAAGCGAAAATGGAATAGTTATATCTTCAGTTAAAAAAATGAATTTTCAACTAAAAAGAAACGAATTTTCAACCAAAGAAATTATTTTTTAATCACTATGATGAATTTTCAACCAAAAATATGAAATTTTGTTCAAATAGTGGATTTTTCAATCCAAAAGATGAATTTTCAATCAATAAAAAAAATCAAATTTTCCACCAAACAGTTTTTTTTTCAATGAAAGAAATTAATTCTTAACAAAAAACAGAATAGTTAATTTTTCTACTAAACAGATAATTTGTTAACGAAAAAGATTACATTTCTATCACAAAAAGTAAATTTTCCACAAAAGAAGTAATAGATAAAGTGAATTTTCAACTAAAATGATGAATCTTCAACTAAAAAAATTTAATTTTCAACCAAAACATGCATTTCAAATTAAAAAGATAAATTTTCTACCAAAAATAAAGTAGGATAATTTTCAGTCAGTAAAATAATTTTCCAAACAAAAAACAAACGAATTTTCAACCGAAGAAATTAATTTTCAACCAAAAAGATGAAATTTTAAATAATGATAATACTATTTTACCAAAAAGATGGATTTTTAACAAATAGTTAAATTTTCACCGAAAACAGATCGATTTTCAACTTTAAATAGTATAGTTAAAATTTCAGTAAAAAAAATTAATTTTCAATGAAATTAAAGTAAATTTTCAACGAAATAGTATAATTTTCAACCAAGAAAATTGAATTTCTATCAGAAAAGATAAATTTTCGACAAAAAATGGAAGTTATATTTCCAGTTTAAAAAATGGATTCTAAATAAAAAATCTCATTTTCAACCAAAAAGATCAATTTTCAACCAATAAGATGAATTTTTAATAAAGTGCATGAATTTTTAACTAAATATTTGAATTTTTAAAGGAATTTCCAATCAAAAGGATGAATTAGTCACCAAGAAGATTAAATATTCTCCCAGAAAATTCGAGTTTCCAGTAAAATACAGGAATTTTAAACCAGATATTTGAATTTTCAACTTAAGAAGATAAATTTTGAACCAAACATGTACGAGTTAAATTTTCAGTTCAGACAATTAATTCTCATCTAGAAAACATTATTATCAACAAAAGAATTAAATGTTGAACAAAAAAAGGAGGTTTCAACTAAAGTGATGAAACATCAACCAAATAAATAAAATTTTAACAGACTTCACAGCCCAAAATTTTCTCAAATCAGGGAAAATAGGGTGATTTTTCACGAAATAGTGGCATTTTCAACAAAAAAAGGATTAATTTTTTATCAAAAGGGATGAATTTTTAACACAGGAGTTTAGTTTTCAATCTAACATGTCGAATTTTTTAGAAAACATTCCACTTTGAAACCCAAAAATATGAATTTTCAACAAAAATTAAAATAAAAAAATTTTAGACTAAACATTTTCATTTACAAGCAAATAGGTGAGCAGACCTTTCATCAGAAGACACGATGAAGATAGATAAATTTTCAACAAAGAACTTTTCTATTAATAAAAGATACATTTTCAATCCAAAATAACGAATTTTCAACCAATATGTTGAATTTTCGAACAAAAAAGATATTTTTTTAAGCAAATACTTGAATTTTTAATCAATTAATTAAAGCTTTAACAAAATACTTTAATTTCTAACCATATAGTTGCAATTTCAATATGCAAAGTTGAATTTAAAAAAAAACGAATTTTTCGAAGACGCAGTTTAATTTTCTATCAAAAAGGACGGATTTTCTATCCAAAAAGACGAATGTTCAACAAAACAGTTCAACATACAACAAAATGGTTAAATTTTTGACAAAAGAATTAAATTTTCAACAAAATTGTTGAATTTTCAAATAAAATGATGAATTATCAACAATAGAAATTAATTTTTCACAAAGAATTTCAGCTTTTAACCAAAGTGTTGAATTTTCAATCTAAAAGATTAATTCAGAACGAAAAATGTCACAGTTAATTTTCTACAAAAAAAAAAAATTTATATTAAAAACAGTTTAATTAAACCAAGAGACGAATTTTCAACAAAATAATAAATTTTGAACCAAATGGTTGTAACTTAAACTTTTTAGTTGAAATTCAAAATTTGCAGTTGAAAATGTTGATTTCTCAACCAAGAAAAAGTTTTCAACAAAATATTGAAATTTTGAACCAAAAAGATGAACTTACGACAAAATGCATACATTTTTAATCAAATTGTTGAATTTTTAACTGAAAGCAATCAATTTTCAACGAAAATTAAAACTAATTTTTAACAAAATACTTATATTTTCCACCAAAGAGATGGACCTTAACTAATAAAATGAATTATTAACAAAGTGTAGTTCAATTTTCAACCAATCATGTAAATTCTCAATGAAAAATTTAATAGTTGAATTTTCAACCAAAGAGACGAATTTTCAACAAAACAGTTGAATTTTCAACCCAAAAAGAAGAATTTTCTACAAAACAGTATAAAAAAGTTAATTTTCAACAAAATAGAATTTTAAATGAGAAACGATCAATTTTCAACCAAAAATGGAACAGTTAAATTTTCAGTTGAAAACATTGATTTTCAACCAAATACTTAAATTTTTAACCAAACAGATGGATCTCAAAGTCATAAAATGAATTTGTAACAAAGTAGTTCAAATACGAATTTGAAATAAAATACATCAATTTACAACAAAGTTGTTTAATTTTCAACTAAAAATGATCAATATTCAACTAATAATGGAATAGTTAAATTTTCAGTAAAAAAAAATTAATTTTAACTGAAAAAACAAATTTTTAACGAAATATTTAAATTCCAACCAAAGGGATGTATCTTCAAACAATAAAATGAATTTTTAATAAAGTAGTTCAACTGGCAACCAATCAATTTAATTTTCAATGAAAAATTTAATAGTTGAATTTTCAACTAATAACGATTAATTTTCCATTGAGAAAATTAGTTTCCAACCAAAGAAAAACGAATTTTCAACAAAATAGTTCAATCTTTAACCAAATAGTAGAATTTTTAACCGAAAGAGATGAATTTCTGAACCAAAAATATTAATAATAGTAGACTTTTTAATGAAATAGAATTAAGCCAAACGTTCTTTCTTCACTCAGTAACCGGCTTGCTGCCTTTAGCTGTCTGATTCTCGGACAATATCAATTAATATCGTTTCAAAACTCTTTAGGGGTTATTTTTTTGAGTTAGTAGTTTTTTATGAATAAAGGAAATTTGGACTTGTTTATTTCTTTTTATAACTTTCAGCACGTATGTCGGTACCTGCAGCAAAAATTATTTTTATTGGCCGTTCAATATTGAACTGCAGCATGGATAGTTTGCCATTTTTCTCACATTTCTGGATGTCTTTATCTCTGATTCGGATTACTGGAGGGTTTCGGTTGGGGTGGATACAAATTTTATATTGAGTTTAGTTTCATTAATTTTGTGGAACATTTGTTTCATAACAATAAATGGGTTATCGTGCCTGAAAGAAGTGCGCAATTGCTAACTGCGCCCTCTTCGCTTCTCGATCGCGTTCGAAGCGGGCAAAGCATGGTGGTTGTGGTCATGGGCGGCAATGCACTGAAAAATGTTTTTTTGAATTATAACGATGCATTAAACCTATTTTTCCGATATTGAACAATTTAAAACGTGAAAAGAATTCAAAATTTGCACGAGAAGAAGAAACTGAAAAAAGTGTTGTAATCACGAGTAAAGGCAACGACCTAGAAGCTCGGTTGATGAGCGATCTTTGCAATAAAATAGTTACAAGATATTGTGATCATTTACGTCGTAAATGAACTTCTAAACAGGTAGATCAGGACCGCAAGTGACTACCAGCAGCTGCGTAAATTAATAATTAATCCAGGTTTCAATTGAATAATGAGTCCGCTGCTTACGTCAAATGACGCCATCTTGGCCTCATGTTCCAACTTCCCCCAACACAAAAAACGTTAATACAAATAGGGTATTACATTTCTTCAAGATGACGAAGTACAGCTACACCAAGAGTGCAAGAAGACTTGATTACATTTTTTTCTGTGCACAACAGCTGACTCTTTTTTTCTTCCACAACTGTGAACATCGCGAGTACAGGAAGTATTTGGCGGAGAAAAAGCTAAAAGCGACGATATTAGTCGACACGGGGGTGGATCGTGATCAGGGACAGGGGTCATGTTATACTGGGGTGTAAAGCACAGATGCAACGATAGCAACAGTTCGGACGGATGGCCGGCGGCGCAACATAGGCCGCATATGAGCTCGGGATATGGCGTCGTATGGGCCTGACTCATATACGCACCGCACGTAGTCATCCATCATTGTCACGGACTCTTCACTGACACACTAGGCGCCCATATTATAACCCCCTCCCAAAGGCCAAAACTGACAAGACTCTTGACACGAGAGTAGCCTAGCTGCCTCTGTCTCTGGATTTGTCGCCTTCCGATAATCATTTCGGTTCACTCACGACCTTCTGCAATCTGCAAACACTTCCTCGATAAAATAACTCCACTCTTCATGATGGAAATGTCCACAGTGAAAAATGAGAAATAAACTTCCCAAAGAAGGCATGTGCATCAAAAATAAGACCGGAAGTGGGATTCACTAAAGCACAAAGCAGCTGGAATATTTTCAACCCTACAGCACATCTGGAAACTACCCCTTTTCGATCGCAAAATAACTTAATATAAAGAGTCTACTTTCCAAAGTTGAATACTAAAATCAGTATATGTTTTTCGAAGAATCTGTATTATCATCAGAGAATAACAAAAATTTTAACGTCTTTTCAGACTAGATGGAAATAAAAATTGAAAATTATTTTAATCAATTTTTTTTTGAAAAAAGATCTCCTTTCGCTCCGCTGGGAATCGAACCTCAGAACTTCCGATTGCCGGTCGGGTGCTTTCCCATTAAGCTACTAGAGAGATCGAGAAGAAACTTTTTTCAGAAAATACACGCATTATTTTGCCAGGTGGTAAATCAAATTTTTTCAAGGAATCTGTATTATCATCAGAGAATAACATTAATTTTTAACGTCTTTTCAGACTAGATGGAAATAAGAATTAAACATTATTTGAATTCATTTTTTTCTGAAAAAAGATCTTCTCTTTTCGCTCCGCTGGGAATAGTAGCCTAATGAGAAAGCACCCGACCGGCAATCGGAAGTTCTGAGGTTCATTTCCCAGCGGAGCGAAAGGAGAAGATCTTTTTTCAGAAAAAAAAATAATTAAAATCACTAGATGTGTCCTAAATTACGATCCAAGACAGTTTCAAGTGTCAACATTGAGGTGGTTTAAAAATGCATTAGCAAATTGTTTTTAGAGGAAGAGGCTCCCCTTCCCCTCTCTATTTTGTGTGGTGTCCCGGAAAAGAAATTGATGATTTTTTTAATTTGTCAATATTAAGAGTGCCCCCTGACCTTTGCAATCAACATGGGATTTTAAATGGAGAAAGCTCAATTTTTGGAAAAATTAGAAAAATAATTACTTGTTATTAATTTTTTGGAAATTGAATTTTAGTTAATAGTTAGGAATCGTTCAAGAAATAATTTCCATCCAATAAATTTTAAATATGACGCCTCAACCACCTTATATTGTGCCCGGAAAATGTCCCGAAAAATGCAAAAATGGCAGTTTTATTTAAAATTCATGACAAAGACGGGACTTTTTATTATTATTATTTTATCTGCCCATAATTTTTTGTATTCTATAAGGGATCAAATGGGAAGAATTTTTTAACTAATTTCAAATTGGTTAAACAATTTTTTTTTTAAATTTTCCCTATTAATCATGATGAGTTAGTATTTTTTGGGATTAATAACACAGTAAGCGAATTTTGAGAATAATATTTTGCGTTTCATGCATTTTTAAATTGTTCAAACAATTTATACTTGTTTCCAAAATTTGTTGAAGATGTTTTGCATTTGTTTACGCAATTTACATTTGTTTAATTTTTTCCCACTACATCATGAAAATGTAGTATTTTCTTAAATTAATTCCACAGTTAATGAATGATAGGGGTAATAATTTGTTGATGTCATTATTAAATGTTTCAACAATGAAGAATAATTAACCTTTGACTTTTATTTGAAAGGTGGTGAAATTCTGCAGATTTGAATGGAGCGCAAAATTTTACGTCAAGAATGTATCATGGAAATTTTGTTTTTGTGGCCTTGAAGGGGTCAAAAAACAAGGTCAAATGTACAAAAACGATGAGATGCCCTTTTTCTGAATTTACGTGGTTTTGTGGTTAAAGCAAACGTTTAAAATATTTCAAAAAAGTCGATAAAATGTAAAAATGTGGACCACCTTGTCAACCACGACCTTCAGGTCAATTTTCAAGGTCATTTAAAGGTCAAGACGATTTTTTAAAATAGAAATCCCTATTTTAGACTGTGGACTCGTAAAGAACGGGAAATTGTACGTGAAAATTGGTATTTGAAAATCTTGCATGTTGACCTGCAGAAGGTCATATCAAATTCAATTATTTAAAAAGCGCTTAGAAGCTTTTCTTCAATTTACTGGTTTTCTGGGCAATCTCAATGTTGAAGGTGCCTTTAACAAGTACAAGATAAGTTTCACAAATTTCAACGACCTTGACTAAATTGACCTTCAAGTGTTTTCCAGGTTTATGAAGGTCAATGTCATTTTTTTAAATAAAAAAGTTGCGAAAAATGAAAGCACCTTGACTTTACTTTTAGCGTTACCCGGAAACAACGACGTGGACGTAGTAAGTTCTGTTCCCTTTGGGGTGCTTGACTTCGTTGTTCCTGGGTAATGCTAAAAGTAAATCAAACTTTTGTAAGAAAACGTCAACTTTTTTATTTTAAAAAATGACATCGACCTTCATAAACCTGGAAAATACACTTGAAGGTCAATTTAGTCAAGGTCGTCGAAATTTGTGCAACTTATCTTGTACTTGTTAAAGGCACCTTCAACGTTGAGATTGTCCAAAAAACCAGTAAATTAAAAAAAAAGCTTCTAAGCGCTTTTTAAATTATTGACCTTGATATGACCTTCTGCAGGTCAACATAAAAGATTTTCAAATACCAATTTTCACGTGCAATTTCCCGTTCTTTACGAGTCCGCAGTCTAAAATAGGGATTTTTATTTTTAAAAATCGTCTTGACCTTTGAATGACCTTGAAAATTGACCTGAAGGTCGTGGTTGACAAGGTGGTCCACATTTTTACATTTCATCGACTTTTTCAAAGCATTTTAAACGTTTGCTTTATCCAGAAAACCACGTAAATTCAGAAAAAGGGCATCTGATCGTTTTCGTACATTTGACCTTGTTTTTTGACCTCTTCAAGGCCACAAAAACAAAATTTCCAGGATACATTTTTCATGTAAAATTTTCCACTCAATTCAAATCTGCAGTCGAAAATAGTGGTTTCCATTTTTAAAAAAATGGTCTTGACCTTGAAATGACCTTGAAAATTGACCTTAAGGTCAAAATCAATGATACTGTTAAATGGCGTTCTATGTCCTGGTCAAATTTTGTATGAACCGTTTTTTATGTTGATGGGGTAGTTTAGAAGATATTTGGGATTATAGATTAAAATGGGTAAAAAATTAACTGCCTCATTAATCTCACAAGAAAAAAGACACTATTCATAATACAATGAAACAAGTTGTTTATGCAAATAGTAATGGTCTAATAAACAATTGAATAATGTCTTAAATAAAACGTATTACTCCTAACGTCCATCAAATATCTAATTAGTCAAAGAAAGTCCTAACTTTTCACGATTTATCATGGAAAATTTTTGAACAAAACTTGTTTAAACTATTGAAAAATTACTTAGTACAAAATATATTATTATCAACATTCACTTCCTATGTCATTTATTTCAAAAACAATGACTTTTCATGATTTACAAAGTATAATTGAAATTTGTTAAAAATATTCACAAACTTGTCGAAAGGAAACTACCGTCGATATTTTATAGTTTTTTTTTATGTGAACCAAATTTGACAAAATTGGTAGTTTTCGAGAAAATCAGTTTTGAAATCTGCTTGTGTGTGGAATAGGGTTGTCTGAATTTATACCTGTTGAAATTATATTTTTTATTTTGGTTGATCTGCCTCATCCCCAAATTTCTTATTTTTCAAAAAAAAAAAAAAAAATGAAATTCCGTATATTTTTTTTTTGGTTTTAAATCGTTCAGGATTAACCATCTGCCCTTGGGCTTTTCAAATTGACATGGACGATTAAATGGGAAAAGCTCAGTTTTCGAAAAAATGGAAAAAAAGGAAGTATTTGTTGTTAACTTTTTGTAAATTGAAGTTTAGTCACTTCGTGAAGAATGTTCAAGGAATGAATGAATACCACCCAATAAATTTTAATTTTGACCCTTGAAACCCCTTGTATTGTGTCCAGAAAATGCCACATAATTTTCAAGTTTTCAAGTATTTCAAAACTAATTTCCAATTGTTTAAAAAATTATTATTAGTGTGAACAATTTTTTTTCAGTAAATCGTGAAAAGTTACTATTTTTTGGAATAAATAATATAGTTGATAAATTTTAAAAGTAATACATTTTTTAACTTATTCTTAATCTTATTCTTAATCCAAGTTTTTTGTTTAGGATATTGAGCAATTGTTGAATTCAAAGTTCAACTGTTTTTTTGTAAATTTGGTCTTTTTGGATCAAAAATTCATCTTTTATGGTAGAAAAGTCATCTTTCTTGGTTGAAAATTTATCTTTCTTGGTTGAAAATGAACTTTTTTTTTGCTTGACAGTTCAACTATTTGGTTTTCAATGCAACTCTTTGGCTGAAAATTAATTTTGTTGATGTTGAAAATTTTTCTTTTTGGGTTTAAAAATTCATCTATTTTTTTAGAGAACATTTCTTGTTGAAAATTCAACTATTTTCTTTAAAATGCAATATATTTTGACTTGAAATTTTGGGAACTAAAAGTGATTTATATTAATTTCAATATGTGGCTCGATATGTGGTATTTACATTAATTTTGTTCAAACGAATTTATGCCCCTATGATTCCCCTATTTTCGTAAAAAAATTGCCCTATTTCCTCGGTTTTGAAAGAGTTTTGGGCTGCGTTACTTTTTTTTAGGGACAGAGGGTAAAAATAGCATACAATTCTTAACGCAGTTTATAGATTTTCGAGACGGAATTTTTTTTTCTAAGATGTTCTTATTTCATCAATCTGTTTGTGGGGTGATTGCTACAGAGATTGATCAATGACCTGGGCCGCAACAGTGTTGTGGAACGAACGTCTTGTTTAAATAAGCAACACCAAAAACATGAATTTTTGAAAAGGAAGATTAATTTTCTACCGAAAAATACGACTTTTCAAAAACAGATGAATTTTCAACCAAAGAGTTGAATTTTTCACTAAAAATATGAATCTTCAACCAAGAATGGAAAAGTTGCATTTTTAATCAAAAAAATTAATTTTTCACCCAAAGAAACCCGAATTTCTAACAAAATAGTTAAATTTTCAACCAAAGAGATGAATTTCCAACTAAAATTATGCATCTACAACCAAAAAATAAATGTTTAACCAAGTAGTTTCACTTTCAACCACATAATTAAATTTTTAACCGAAAACGTGATAAGTTTTCAACCAAATAGTTAAATTTTCAACTAAAAAAGATGAATTTTCCAGCAAGAATCTTAATTTTCTACCAAAAACGCGAAATGTCGGGAAAATACATGAATTTTCCATTAACAACAAATTTTTAGCAAAAATGAAGCAGTTAAATTTTTAGTTAAAAAAATAAATTTCAACGAAAAAAAAACACAAATTTGCAAGAAAATAGTTAAATTTTAAAGTAAATCATTTTCAACTAAAAACAAGAATCTTCAACCAGATAAATAAGTTTTTCACAAAGTACTTCAGCTTTCAACCAAGTAGTTGAATTTTGAACTAAAAAAGATAAATTATTAACTAAAATTAGATTAGTTAAATTTCAAGTGAAAAAAGTTAATTTTCTCAAAACAAACGAGTCTTCAACAAATAGTTACATTTTCAACAAAAAAAATTAATTTTCAACTAAAATAATGAAGATTAATTTTCAACCAAATAGTTGAATTTCTAACAACAAAAAAAGACTTTTTAACAAAAGTGTTTAATTTCCTACAAAGTGGATTAATTTTCCACCAATTAGTTGAATTTTTAAACAAAAAAGATCAATTTTAAACCAAAAATTAAATCATTATTTTTTCATTTGAGACAATTGGTTTTTAACAAAAACAACAAATTTTCAACAAAAAAGTTGAAAATTATTGGGCTTACCTATTTCAATTATTTCGAATTACCTGGAGTACTCTGGCGTACAAGTCAATGACTTGGATTACTTAAATTACGAGTGGATTATTCTGGATTATAGGTGGATTACTCTGGATTATGCCGGAGTTGAAGCAGATTACTCCAGATTAGAACTGCATTACTCTGGGTTACAAGTGGATTACTCTGAATTACACGAATTACTTCAGTTTACAAGTAGATTAATTCAAATTAAAACTTCCTTCCTCTGGATTACAAGTGGATGACTCTAGATTACATGCATTACTCCAGATTACAAGTAGGCTACTGCAGATTAGAACTGCATTACTCTAGGTTACATGTGGATTAAACGGATTACAAGTGGGCGTAATCCAGAATAGTGAGATTACTACGAATTTCTTCTGATTGCAAGTAGATTACTGCGGATTAGAAATTTATTACTCTGGAATAAAAGTGGATTACTCTGAATTACACGAATTACTCCAGGTAACAAGTAGATTACTCCAGATTAAAACTGCATTGCTCTGGATTGCAAGTGGAATTCTCTGAATTACACAAATTACTCCAGTTGACAAGTAGATTAATTCAAAGTGAAACTTCATTACTCTGGATTGCAAGTAGACTACTCGAAATTGGAACTGCATTACTCTAGGTTACATGTGGATTAAACGGATTACAAGTGGGTTAATCCAGGATAGTGAGATTACTACGAATTTCTTCTGATTGCAAGTAGATTACTCCGAATTAGAAATTTATTACTCTGGCTTAAAATGTATTACTCTGAATTACACGAATTACTCCAGGTTACAAGTAGATTACTCCAGATTAAAACTGCATTGCTCTGGATTGCAAGTGGATTACTCTGAATTACACGAATTACTCCAGTTCACAAGTAGATTAATTCAAATTAAAACTTCATTACTCTGGATTACAAGTGGATGACCCTGAATTACACGCATTACCCCAGATTACAAGTAGACTACTCGAAATTAGAACTGCATTGCTCTGGATTACATGTGGATTATGACGGATTACAAGTGGATTAATCAGGCATAGTGTGACTACTAGGAATTTCTCCTGATTACAAGTAGATTACTGCAGATTAAAACTTTATTACTCTGGATTAAAAGTGGTTTACTCTGAAAAACACGAATCCTCCAAGTTACAAGTAGATTGATTCAAATTAAAACTTCATTACAGCGGATTGCAAGTGGATGACTCTGAATTACACGCATTACTCCAGATAACAAGTAGACTACTCCAGATCAGAACTGCATTACTCTAGGTTACATGTGGATTACACGGATTACAAGTGGGTTAATCCGGGATAGTGAGATTATACGAAATTTCTTCTGATTACAAGTAGATTACTCCAGATTAGAACATTATTACTCTGGATTACAAGTGGATTACTCTGAATTACATGAACTACTCCAGGTTACAAGTAAATTACTCGGGATTAAAACTTCATCACTCTGCATTACAATTGGATTACCCTGGATTGCATGAATTACTTCAGATTATAAGTGGATTGCTCCAGATTAGAACTGTATTACGCTGGATTACAAGTCGATTATTTGGATTGCAAGTGGATTACTATGGAATAGTGGGATTACTCTTTCATATAAAATTAATCTTCTTGGTTGAAAATTTATCCTTTTTCGTTGAAAATTCAACTCTAAGGTTGAAAATTATTCTGTTTTCGTTGAAGATTGTTCTATTACTAAACTATTGTTATTTTTAATAATGTGGCAATTTTTCAGTTAGAGTGAAGCAATAATTAATAAAATTTAACAAAGTGTTTATTTAAACAATTTATCATTCTGTAAAACTATCTTCTCTTAGAGTTTTGCTAGAAAGTTGCGTTTTTTTTAATTTTCAATTTTTCTAGCTTTTCACTTAAAGTCAGGTAATATTTCATCAAGCTTAATAAAAGTAATTTTTGTAACAATTTATTATTGTTTATAACAATCTTCATTTAGAGTAATGTTCGTAAGTTGCCGTTTTCTCTGAAATTGCCAACTTTTTGTCAAAATTTCAGTTAGAGTGAGGCTTGATAAAAATGATTTTTTAAACAATTTATTGTTGTTTATTCTTCTCTTAGAGTAATGCTAGTAAGTTTTGTTTTTCTCTAAAATTTTCAAATTTTTGTCAACCTTTTCGTTCGAGTGGGGTAATAATCGAAACAATTTTGTAAAATATTCGTTTAAATATTTATTATTATTATTTTTATTATTTTATTATTATTATTATATTATTGTTTCTAACTATCTTCTCACAGAGTAGTACTAGAAAGTTGCGGTTTTTTCTGAAATTTTCCATTTTTCTGTGACTTTTCAGTTATGAACAAATAATAAATAATTCTCTTCGACGTTTATTTATTATTTGTTTGTAACTGAAAAGCCAAATAAAAATGGGAAATTTCAGAAAAAACCGCATCTATTTAGCATTACTATAGAATAAGATATTTATAATCAATAATTTGTTAAAACAATTATGTTTGTTGAATTGCAATAATTATTACCTCACTCTTAACTAAAATGTGAACAAAAAAGTGAAAATTTCAGAAAAACAGCAACTTTCTAACATTATTCAAAGAGAATATTATTACAAATAATGATAAATTGTATGAACACTTATGTTTATTAACATAATTTAATTATTACCTCACTCTAATTGAAAAGTGAACAAACAGTGAAAAATTTCAGAAACAACTGCAACTGTCTGAAATTATTCCAAGAGAATATTGTTATAAATAATGATAAATTGTTTGAATCACAATTTTGGCTAACTTGAATTGATTCTTGCCTCGCTGTAACTGAAAAGTTGAAAGCAAGTTGGAAAATTAAGAAACAACCGCAACTTTCTAACTCTATTTTAGGAAGAAATTGCCAATAAGGGCCAAAAACTCGCAAATGCTAATTTTTTACTTCTGGGTTTTTGGGGTTGAAATTCAAAAATAAATTTTTGATTCGTATCCTATGGCTAATTATGGAGAAAAATGTTAAGGGTCAATTGGAGATATTGATTGTGGATTCGAACAAATTTGGAGGAGGCATGCATGGAAATTCGAAGAAAAAGAATTTGGACCACCCTTATGTAGAATCAATTCCAACAAATAGGCTCCCTCTTCCCTCTAAGGACCCTCCAAACAATATTCGAATAGCCTCATTAATTCTCGAACCATTCATGAATTTTTTAATCTCAGTCAGTAGATATATGAAAAGTTCGAATCCTTTTTATGAGCCTTTAAGCGGAAGGCATTGGAATTCTTATCGGATAATGTAGTGCCAGAGAGGCATGTCAGGTCGCCGAGAAGGGTGGACTCCGGAGTCCGCAGAAGTCAAGGGTTAGCCATCCCTACGTTGGCCTCCCCGAGCAACCAACGCGACCATAAATCTTACGATCGTCGAGGGACGACTCATTCACGCCACTTCGCTTTCCGCCCGATATCACAGACTTTTCGCGTCTCGGGCGAGAACTACGTCCTCAATGTCCCAACGGCGATCATATTATACGTTTCACAGTTTTACAGTCCAGGTTTACAATCTCCGAAGTGCTGCCGACTTGATGAAGAACTACAAGGTCTGACCGTAAAAATCCGACCTTCTGGTGTACCAGGAATGAGAGTCAATTCTGATCAGTGGCGATATCCCCTTCAAAGTACTCCCATTTGGAAGCCATTACCTTCTTCCAACGATCCTTCAATTTTTGGAAGCACTCCTCAAAGTCACCTTTTGGAATAGTTAAGAGCTGCTTTGTCGCATTCTGTCTTATTTCATCCACGTTTCGAAAATATTTTCATTCAAGAGGATACTTCAATTTGGGAAACAGCCAGAAATCAGGACGCCAGGACGTGATTCACCAGAAATTGCGAAATAAGCTGCGACAAACGGGCGGGTGCGTTGTCGGGTTGAAGAACCCAGTCTAAATGGTAAATATATCTTTTTGACTATAAAAAAACTAGATACAAAAGTTAGAGCACAAGGTCGAATACTTTCCGGACAAACCTCGTACACAACTAAATTTGCAGAGAACCATAAATTTTAATGAAACACGTTTACATCTGTAGTCTTTAACGTATAGGAGTTTTTGAAAAGAAAAGTACCGTCTTGGGCGGGAACTACGTCCTCCATGTCCCAGCGGCGATCATATTATACGTTTTGCAGTTTTACAGTCCAGGTTTACAATCTCCAAAGTGCTGTCGTCTTGATGAAGAAACCACAAGGTCTGGCCCTAAAAATCCGAACTTCTGGTGTATCGGGAATAAGATTTAATTCTGATCAGTGGCAATGATATCCCCTCTAAAGAAGCCAGGTCAGGACTGTATGGGAGCTGTCGAAGTTGTGTCAGGTCATGCTTCACCAGAAATTGCTGAATAAGCTGCGATTAATGGGCGGGTGCGCTGTCGGGTTGAATATTGATATTCACAAATATTCCCAAATATTCCTAAATATTTCTACATATTCCCACATATTCCGAAGTATTCCTAGATATTCACAAATATTTTGAAAAATTATATTCCCCATTTCCCTAATTACCTTCCCTTCCGCTCACCGATTGTATTTCTATAGCTTTTTATCTGGTGCCTTTGCAATTATTATGCAATTATAATAAATTGCACATAAATTGAATAATAATTGACTTGTAATTTATACAAGTTTGAAAGTTATTGACTTCGAATAACTAATTTTAGATTGTTAGTTTAAAATACTTTAAATTCAAAATTGTTTAAGTTTTAATATATATTATTTTAATTTTGAAATTATTTATTGTTTGATCATGACCGATTATGACATGGAATTTTTAGGTTTCATAATTTGATATTATTTAATTTTACATATCTATTTTTGAAATTAATAAAGTTTTAATGCTTAACTTTTAAATGGTCTAATCTCTAATCTGATCTAAGGGACCGACAAAGCCGATGAATTCTAAAAAACATGTTATAGTTAATATTTTAACCAAGAAAAGATTTTATTATAAATCAAAAACAGTTGAATTGAAAAAAACAATTTCTAACAAAAGAGATAAACTTTCACATCCAAGAAAGATTTTGCAGACAATAAAGAAAAAAAACTTTATCCAAAATGTTGAATTTTCAAGCCAAAAAGATGAGCATTGTACAAAACAGTTTGATTTTCAACCAAATAGATGGATTTTCAACTAAAATTATTAATCTTTATACAAAAAAATGAATTTTTGAGAAAGTAGTTCAACTTTTAACGAAGGAGTTGATTTTTCAACCTAAGAAGATTAATCATCAACAAAAAATGTAATAGTAGATATTTTAACAAGAAAATTTTTTTTATTTTAAATCAAAAACAGTTCAATTGAACCAAAAAATTCAAATTTTCAACAAAATACTTGAATTCCCAACTAAAACAGATTAATTTACAACCAAACAGTTGCATTTATAAAAAAAAATGGATTTTCTAACAAAAAGAAAGAATTTTCAACAAAATACATCAATTAATTTTCAACCAAATAGTTAAAGTTTTAACCAAGAGGATTATTTTTCTACTAAAAAATATGGATTTTCAACCATATAGTTGAATTTTAAACTAACAAAGATAAATTTTTTGCCAAAAAATGTAATAGTTAAATTTTCAGTAAAAATTTTTTTTTCGCCAGAAAAACGAATTTTCAACAAGACAGTTAAATTTTGAAAAAAATAAATAAATTTCTAACTAAAATTATGAATCTTCAACTACTTGTGGACCTTGCTACCAAGTTATTGAATTCTCTACCATATTTCTAAATCTTCGAGCCCAAAATAAGAATTTCCTACATAACAGTTGAATTTTCAACGCGAAAATGTGAATTTTCAACGAAAAAATTAATTTTTAACCTTAGCAGATTAATTTTGAACCAAACAGTTATATTTTTAACCAAAATAGATCAAATTTCAACAAAAAGAGAAGAATTTTCAAAGCAAAAAGGCGAATTTTCCACAAAATATTATTTTCAATCAAAGAAAATTTTTTTAGTCCAGAAGGAAAAAAATTTCAATCAAATTGGAAAATTTTCAAGCCAAAAAGACTGAATGAACTTTCAACCAAAAATAGTTAAAATTTTCTTATTGGGTTCTAATAATTCAGTTCGACTATTCAACGTTTTAGGCACTCAAGATATTATAAAATTGTGCTAAATTGTACTAAAATTGTAACTAAATACTGATTATTATTAACCCATTTAATGTTCTCAAACTAATTTAATTAAGCTTCTACGTTTATTTAATTAACAGAATATTTTATATGTTATTTCGTTTCCTAAGTTTATAAGATCTTAGAAAGATTTGAAGAGGGAGGGAGGGGACAGCAAATCTCATGGTATCTTACATGGGGGGGGGGGGGGGGCTGAACATTTCAGAAAAACACCTGGCGTGAATTGCGGATGATCCCTTATTTATTTGTTTATTCATTTTTCATTATTTGGTGAATTTATGATTATTTGTGGATCTCGGAACAGTAAGGGTACGTGGGTTAGCGATAAATGAAACATAAATTATGGTGTTTTGAAAGAAAGGGTGAGAATACAAGTAATTGATTATACATTATTTTAATATATTCCGAAATATTGTCTCATATTCCCAAATATTCCCTCATATTCCTAAATATTCCCTCATATTCCTATATATTCCCTCATATTCCTACATATTCATTCATACTCCTACATATTCTCTCTTATCCCTACAAATTCTCATATTCTTTGTATTTCTAAATATTCCGATATATTCTGTATATTCCCGAATATTCTTTAGGGAATATATTCCTGGTATACGAAAAATCAGAGTGGTCGAAACCTCGGTATAAGAGTATTTGAAAAGAAAAGTACCATTCTTGGGTAAATCGCACATGCTATATTCATTTAAACAAAAAATGATTCTTAATTTCATTTATTTATATACAAAACGGTAGATATGCACAAATAATTAGTGCACAATATATGTACCATGACTACAAAAGTAATTAACTTAATCATTCAAATCTTTATATTATTTCCTTATTGAAACTATTCAATTTTGCGTCTTATTTTATCCACGCTTCGAAAATATTTTCATTTAAGAGGATACTTCAATTTGGGAAACAGCCAGAAATCAGGACGCCAGGACGTGATTCACCAGAAATTGCAGAATAATATTGAAGAGTTTTCTGAATTATATATATATAATTAATAAATAATAAATATTATATAAATTATATAAATAATAATTATATAAAAATAATTATATATTATTATTATATTATTAAATAATTATATTAATAATACATAATAATAATAAATATAATTATGTATATAATATATATAATATGACTCTCAAGCGTAACGACGAATTCTAACACCAAATAATATTTTTTAAAGGAGGAGATATTCATATATGAATGTTACAAATTCTACTGAATTTAATTCGGCATTTTTTCGCTTTTTAAATTTCAAATGTCCAAATTTTACTCGTAATTGTTTACAACTTTATAAAAATAAAATTTTTCAATTATATGAAATTTAAAAATACTGAGACCTAACGTTTACATTTTCATTTTTCTCTTCGAATAAATCCTAACTGAATGAATATTATTACAGAATATCAAATGAAAATTTTAATTTATGTATTTTTACAAACAATATTTATGAAGTTTTCCTATCTTTATTTACGACAGAATCATTCCAGTCAATGTTTCAAAACCTTGTGAATTTTTTCAGGATTTCAAATTGAAAAGTTTAGGAATTATTTCAAAAAATAAAAAAATTTTTAATATCACAAAAAGGGTGAAATGCACAGTCGGGAAGAATGACCAAAAAATGTTCAAAATACGATTCCGGCTACAATTTTGAATCGATTTCAAAGTTTTTTTATTTTAATTAAAGCTAAATAATTTTCCAGAGATCCCTGGATGCCGATTTTAGGAAGAAAAATTCGTAATTAATTCTAAATAATTGATATTAGTATGTAATAGACCAAGGAAACATTAGTGAAGCATAACTCGATAGTTTATAATGAATTAATAATTCATTATTAACAATTGTATTATTATAAACAATAGTACGTGATTCTTGAATGGTTTCAGATATTTACGATGCGATTTTCGTTTCTAATCCAATTTAAAGTAATACACAAATAATGAAAAGCAAAAATGAATGTATTTCTTTTTGTTATAAAAAAATGCGCAGTTTGTACAATTTTTGGGAGTTTGAGGTACTTATTTTTAAAAACCGTGCTTTGTTTGCTTTGGTAGGGATGCTTTAGTAAACTTTTTTTGTCATTTAATGATAATTTTGTGATTTTTTAAAAGAAATATTATAAAAAAATGCGCAGTTTGAGAACATTTTTTCAGTCACATTATGTTTAAACGTACTTTGTTAAGCTTTCCAGTGATACTTTAGTATACCATATCGTCATTCTATGACAAATAGAATTTTTATAAATGATAAAAATATTAAAATAATAGGCAAATACATTTTTTTTTAATAAAATCGATAATAAGTACCATATTGAATACAATATAGATTATAATATCTCTAAAAATCTCAAGTCAAAATTTTCATTTTTAACAAAAAAGTTGAACTTTCAAACAAAGGGAAGAAAATGTCAACAAAATAGATATACCTTTAACCAAGTAGTTGACTTTTCAACCTACAAAGATAATTTTTATACCATATGATTAAATGTTTAAACCTAAAATAATTAATTTCAACCAAAAACATGTCCATTTTCAACCAAATAGTGGAACTTTCAAGCCAAAAAGATGAATTTTCAACAAAATAATTAAATTTTTAACAAAATAGTTGAATTTTTAACAAAATAATTAAATTTTCATCAAAATAGTTGAAGTTTCAACTATAAAATGTAATAGTTAATATTTTTAATATTTCAAACAAATTTTTTATATTTAATTAAAAACTGTTGAATTTAACCAAAAACGACGAATTTTTAACAAAATAGTTGAATGCTCTACCAAAACCTAAAACAGATGATTTTTGAACCAAGCCGTTGCATTATTAACCAAAAAAGATAAAATTTCTACCAAAATAGATTAATTTTCAAACTATGCAGACAAAATTTCTACAAAGAAGTTGAATTTTCACACAGAGGAAATATTTTTCAGTCAAGAGAGAAAAAAAATTTCAATCAAATTGTTGAATTTTAATCAAAAAGTTAATTTTCAACTAAGTAGTTGATTTTCCTACGAGAAGAATTTTCAAATCAAAAGGAAGAATTTTTAACAAATCTATTTCAATTTTGAACCAAAAAGACGAATTTTCAAGAAAACAGTTACATTTTCAAACCAAGAGATGGATCTTCAACTAATAAAATTAATTTTTAAAAAAAAGTTCAACTTTGAACCAAGTAGTTCCTTTTGAGTTACCATTTTCAGAAGGCATTTATCATTTTGGGTTCTTTTTCATCCAGAAAGGTTCCTTCTTGTTGCAGCTCCTTTGGAACCAAAAATTGGTTCTAATAGAAACCACATTTTTTTCTGTGGGACGATTTGGATAAATAAAGGCATTACAAAAAATGGCAAATTACTAAAATTATTTATATGTTTACAAAAAGCTTGTAGGCGATTTTTAAGTTTGTGTCTGAACGTTTTTTTACTTTAAAATGAAAATTTTATAGCTTTTATCAAATCTGCACTTTCTGTTAATTAACTGAAAAGATATTAATTAATAAAATAAAAATTAAATTAAATAAATAAATTATTTATGTGAATAAATAATTTAATTTGTGGGTGATTCAGAACCAATCTATTTAGATCATTACATTTTCCAAATAGGAAAAGAAACAATTCAACATTTTTTAAATGTGTTTCTAAAATTGCTAATATTTCATGCATTTTTTTTTTAATTTGAATAAAAATATTTCTTTCAAGAAATTGAGGTGAGAATATTTAGACTCAGTTAAAAGAATTCTGAATATATTCATAAGCAAACCCTGCAGTTGGAACGAATTATGAGTTTAGCGTCTAAACGTTTTTTTTACTTTAAAATAAAAATTTTATAGGTATTATTAAATATGCACTTTCTGTTGATTAACTAAAAAGAGATTAATTAATAAAATAAAAATTAAACTAAATACATAAATTATTAATCTGAATAAATAATTTAATTTGCGGGTGATTCAGAACCAATCTATTTAGATTATTACATTTTCCAAATAGGAAAAGAATCAATCCAGCATTTTTTTAATGTATTTCCAAAATTGCTGAAATTTAATGCATTTAAAAAAAAAATTTGTAATAAAAAGATTTCTTTCAAGAAATTGAGGTGAGAATATTCAGACACAGTTAAAAGAATTCTGAATATATTTATAAGCAAACCCTGCAGTTGGAACGAATCATGAGTTTAGTGTCTCTATCTAGATTTCCTTTCGATCTTATATTAAAAAATGGTTCAAAATTAAAATTACAAAAGTAAAATAGGTTGTTGGACGAGGATAAGGAATTTTAAGGATAAATTATTTCTATAAGAATAAATTGAACTCAAGGAATAATTTTTTGCTATAACCTGTATTTGACAAGTGTGTTAGTGAACGAATGTATACGTGCGATAACATTATGATGTTGCAGATTGACCTACAACGCTTACGTACAATCTGGATCATAAACAATATATGATTAAGGTGCCTATTTACAAGGAATCTTCATATAAACAACAACGATTTTTACGATTTATACAAAAAAGAAGGTTTTTGCACTAGTGAACTCGAAAAAACAGCTCGAACTAAATCACCAGATATATCAGTACAATTGTGCTCTCTTAAACAGAATCAGTGAAATTGTCACTGGTTGAATCAGTATTCTGAATTAGCACTAGCGAACCAGTGATTTTTCGACTTTGGCTTGGTGAACCAGTAAGTAACTCAACTAAAAAAGCGTTACTGAATATACCAGTGACGCCAAATGATAGATTCAACCAGTGATGTAGCGCTCCACGCGGCCAAGACTTGAACCTCCAGTCGTCTGGTGCGCGCGCCGGTCGGGTCTTTACATTTTTTGAGTGAAAACGAACTTTATAGCGTACTAGTATTTTTGACATTTTTTTTCAAAATATTTTGAGCCTGTTGATGGACGACAACGCGTACGACCAGATGACTACTGGTACTGAGTAACCAGTGAACTTCACTGATTAAACCAGTGAATCTCACTGATTAAACCAGTGACGGAATTTCATTGAGTGAATCAGTGAACTCTCACTGATTGTCAGTGACACATTTATGATTATTTCAACAAATGAAATTTCACTGGAAATCAGTTAGATTTCACTGATCATTTTAAGAGAGTGGTTCTTTCGTAACAGCTCAACGTAATCTGTATTAGAAAAAAAAGATCGTTGGTGGAAAAGCGACGATAATAAGTTTTTACAATGAAACTTACAAAAACGAGATCCATTTTTACATTCTATCTCTATAAATAATAAACAATAATTCAGTACAGAGTCCTGTAAGTTCCTTTAGCAAATAAACAATGGGGCTCTTTCGAAACTAGTGCAGACCTATATTCGCATTTTGCATAAATTACAGCCAGTGTTCGGCACGTTACTTTTTAAAAGTAACGTAAAAGATACTTTAAAAAAGTAACTAATTTGTTACCATTACGTTTTAAATATAAGTAACAGATTGTCGGTGAAAAGTAACACGCCACCTTGAGGTTAGTTCTTCTAAATAGAAAATTCAAGAGTTGAATTTATTGAAAATTTAAGTTTAATAATCTGTGAATAAATGAAAATCTGATATGCACTCGGTTAGTACGACAGCACCCATCCGAGAACAAGCGATGAAAGCACTGCTTAACTTAAGTGATCAAAAGAGAAGCCATAAACAATTCCATATATTCAAGCGGACGAATAGTAAAATGTGTAACTATTGAAATGTTATTCAATTCAAAAAAATTTATTTATATTTAATTCAAAATAAGTGAGTTCAACTAAATTTGAGTGAATTCAAAACAGTCAACATTTATGAAGCAATATTTCAAATTGAAATTGTTTATTTAACAATAGTTATTTTGAATGTTATGCTTTTTCTTCTTCTCTTCAGTACGTTCTTATTCAATAAAATTTATTTAGTAATTATACAATTGTTATTTTCATAAACAATAATTTTATCTAATAAATTTTGTTAAATAAAAACGAACTAAAAAAATTTGCAGTAAATCTTTCAAAGCGAAAAATGAGCTCTACAACATTAGGTTAAAATAAGAATTTCATATTTTCCCTAAATAAAAAGCAAAAGTATTAAACTTTTAATAATGATTGTAAAAAAATGTTAACTTCAAATATTTTTTCCTAAACTTCGCTTTTAGTTCTCTTCAAAAAGTAGTTACGATTAAGTATAAGAATATTATCTTCAATTTTTTGAATAACTTTTAACAATACTCATTTTTGAGCTTGAACTAGTGAACATCCTTGACTGAATTAAGCAGACGATGTTATTGTGTTGACCCAGGTATTAATTAATTTTTTATGTTAAATATCAAATAAGTGTCGATGACTGGTCTAATATTTTTGGAGAAACGAGAAAAATCTGCATCAGCCCGGATTTGAACCAGGAACGCTACTATCCATGAGTGAAGCGACAACCAATTACGCATTGAGGCTGATGAACTCTCCACTCATGGATAGTGGCGTTCGTGGTTCAAATCCGGGCTGAGACAGATTTTTTCTCGTGTTTCTAAAAAATCGACCAGTAATCGGCACTAATTTAATATTTATCATAAAAAATCAATTCCTTAAATGAGTTCGGATTTTCGGGAAAATAAATTTTCTGTAATTATTCTACTCTATAAATTTGTTTATGGCTTCTTATGCACTATTAGTTTCACTTCTTTGAATTTTTTTTTAAACTTAAATGAAGTTAATAGTCCTTCATTCAAAATATGGCAAAAATCAGTACTCTCGAATGAAAAAAAATGTTTTCAAATATATTTTTTCAACAAAACATCATGTCATTCAAATTAATTGAACGGGTCTGAAAAAAATAATTTTTCATTTAATCTTTTTCCAAAATGATTATGTTTATAAAATCGAATTCTGCGCGCGTTAACTTTCTATGGTAATATTAATTACTATGGAATGATAAACCTCCAAAAATGATTGAAATCAAGAGCTTTTTTAAAAAAAATCAACTGATTCAATGATGCAAACAAATTTAGGATTGTTATTATATTTTTTCTTTAATTTAATGTAAATGAATAAATTATGTGTGTATTTTTATGTTGTAAAGAATTACATTTTTCAAAGTTGTCAATGCGTTTATTTAACTTGTTGTTGCTAGTTACCAAAATATTTATGGCAAACATTATCATTATATTGCAATAACAATGAATTAGATCCGAAATTTACTAGACTCCCATTTCTTGGAGAAATAAAAATTTAAATAATTGTAAATATGGTATTTAAAAAATATTTTAAAGATTTTCACTATTTTAAGACTTTTATTAGTTATTGAAAAATCGTAACGCGTTACTGTTACTGTTAAATATACAAAATGTAACACATTACCATTAAACACATTAAAAAATAGGAACTTTTCAGGTAACGTGTTCCGAACACTGCATTACACGTATACTATAGTGTCCTAATCTTGATTGCGAATTACCTTACTCACAGCTGAAATTTTCCGTTGTCTTTTGCAACTATATTTCCATATGATACAAATTTTCTTTCCTATATTCGATATTTATACTGCAATTAATCAGATTTATTCACAGTTTGCATATCCCAAACATTTAAAGACCTTGACCAAAGACCGTAGATTAATCCTTGATCTGCATTAAATTACAATAAATTATTGCGTTTCACTTTAAAGCTAAAGTTCGCAAACGCATCTGAAATAATGGTACTTTAACAACAAAATTGCAAATCACAGGAATAAAACCGGATCTCGAAATTGGGACAAAGATCAAGCAAAAATTCCATGAATAAAATTGCTTGCATCCTGAGACTGTTTATTGTGTCTGGATATGTAGTGACATCGACCTGGGGAGTCTGAAAGTTGTGCTCCGTCACGGTGGCTTGTACATTTTTTAGAGTCGCCAATCGTTTGTGGCTTCCTGTAACCTCATAGTCTGTCATTAAAATCCGCAAACATACCAGACATCTAGCAAAACCCACGGATTTGTTACTCATAATTTTTACTCACGGTGATTAGTTACCTGCGCTAAGATTGCACTTATACTTTTCGTCATCCGGTTTGGGAGATCCAAGGCTGATCTTTCCCAGTCCCACCTCTACTTCTTTATAATACACTTCTGTACAATACACATCCACACAACATACAACATACATCCACACAATTCTGTACAATATTCTAACAATATTCACTGCCAGTCTCGAGAAATCAGTATAACTCATTCAAGAGGTATTGTTCATCACTCCAGTCCAACTGGTTAGGGTTCTCAACATCGTGCACTCAGCTAAGCTGATAATATTCCGGTGCAAAGTCATTTGCAAGATTACTAAGGAAATTAAAGTCCGAAGAACTGTTGCTGTTATCAGCAGAAGGAGGTGGAGCAGCGTGCACTGGCTCGCTGTAAAAATTCCCAAAATTAGCATAGGGTTCGGTAGAGTCCGTTTGACCTGTTTGAGTGCTACAAGGTGGAGTTATAACAGCGGCTGTAGCTGCAGCAATCGCAGTTGCTGTTGTGGTAATTCCGGGTGCTGGGAACGTATCTGGCGATGAAACGTAGCTATTCGGTATGTTGGATGCTTCACCACCTTGATGAACATGCAGCTGATTTGCCTGTTCGTAATAATTGGGATGACACTTGTTCCCTGTTCTGTAGTCGGAACTGGAATGTATCGAGGTTTGATGAGCGTTGTAACCTTCAGAGTGCTGCTGTTGTTGCATATCTCCATAGTAGTGCTGTCCACTTTGGGAATTGATTCCACTATGACCATGGGAGTTCATAGTCTCAGAAGTGTGATATCCGGTCGAAGGGTAACCATAGCCACTTGTGGGCATGTAACCTTCTGGACCTTGTTCAGAATGAGTTGATGAATAACCCTGGTTTGGATAGGAATTATTCTGCATCGTCCTATGATACGAGGCATGGTATGAACCAGTTTGAGCATAGCCGTTGTAGTCCCCAGTGGAGCCATATTGAGCCTGTTGGTGAAACTGCATTGATGGATTATAAATTGGCCTAGTTGTACCGGTTCTGCTATGATGGGATGTCCTCGCAGTAATGTGACTTTGTCTTGTATATAAGGGATGAACCTCACTAGAGTAGGATATCCTTTGCTGGTAGGTATCCCTCGAGCAATAGGTATTTTGAGAGGTTTGTTGTGTGTGGGTTGAAACTGATTGCCTGTTCGAGGGCAATCCATTTCTATAGTCAATCCCCGTTGAGGGTTGATAAACATTCTGCTGGAAATGCGCCTGAGGATTGTTGGGAATGCTTCTACTGTGAGGGGACGTTCCTGTATTGGAAGAACCATGCAAAATAGTCTGCACAGAACTGGTCGAAGATGGGGAACTTCGGGGTCGTTGCATGTACGCTGTATGAGGAGTCTGCATACTTAAGGGACTTCCTTGTTGGAGCTGGACAGAGGCTGGAGTTCCGGGCGTCGATGAAGGGGTGAGGCTTCTTGTTGATGATCCTTGACTCGGAATTGCTTGACCTGGTGTGCTCACTGTTGAATCTGGTAAAGCTAACAAAACCCCGTTGCTTTTGACTGAACACATGTCCTTCGTTGATGGGGATTTTTTACCAACTGGCATCTGCTTTACTGGGTTAGGACTCTTGTGACCAGCCTCGACTTTTACTCTTACTTCTCCTAATTTCTTTAAGCTTATACTTGGTGATGTTACTTCACTGCCATCTTGAGACCGCGAATCATCGTCAACCATCATTTTTTCAAAGGAACTAGAAACGCTGTTGGTACTTCCTACACTAGAGGCCCCGTTGCTATTTGTGTTGAAACCTGTGTTGTTGTTTGTTGCACTAGGGGTGTTATTGTTGTTGCTACTGCTGCCGCGACCAGAGGATAGCTCGCCCAATTCACCCGAAAGAGTACTGCCGACGTCACCTACTCCAGAAATATCACAGTTGTGGCAACTCTTTTTCTCATCCTCGTCCATTATCAGCAGCTTTTCTCCTTTCGGTTTTTCTATTCCGTCAGATGATGTTCCGTCTTTGTCATCGCCGTCTTCTTTGCTGAGAGTCTGGCGTTTGTGCTTCATCCGTCGATTTTGGAACCAAACTTTAACCTGTTGAAGAAGGATGCGATGAAGATAAGAAATATCTTAGTGTTTGTTAGAGTCACTATAGTCTTCTCATATTACAGATTAATGTTAATTAATAAATTGTAAGAATTTGGACAAAATATTGAAAAATCGAAAGGAGTGACTATAATGACAATCATTACAAGAGAATATTAACTGGTAAGCTTCGACGATAATCTTACCTGCCTTTCGGTTAGGTCCAGAGAAGCCGCAATTTCTATTCGCCTAGGTCTACAGAGATATTTATTAAAGTGGAATTCCTTCTCCAATTCTAGCAGCTGCGTATTTGTATAAGCAGTCCTTAGCCTTCTTGGAAGTCCATTTTCTGCAAGCAAAATATTTATTGTTCATTAGTACAACTAGAATAATTACTTTATGCTATTTTTAATAAGACTGTATTTGAGAAACTAACAAATAGGGTTTAATCAAAGAGGTGCAATAAAACAATATGAAATAAGGTGAGATTATAATCTGAAACTTTCACAACAGTACTTCATACGTCTGACTATGATTAATAAGGTTACACTACATGATTATAAATCACCTCATAAAATTATTATTAACGTTGATTTATTAATCATCATTGATACAAAGGAAATAATTGTTTCGTTAACGATCTAACAGGAATTCTGAGGAAACTCCTTGGAAACTTGCGGGTAAGTTCGAAACTGCTGGTATTTCGTGTCGAGGCAAACACTGCTTAATTATTATCACCAAGTAAGAAACTTGTTTTGCGATAACAAGAGGACCAGCTAGAAGGGATCTTCGAGTAAATTTAGCGAATTTGCCTGAGTAATACTCCATCTTTGATTTTGAAATCAACAAAATAGGATCAAATCTTATGTTCATTATGTTTCCCAGAAAAATACCAATCATCATTTTATAATTTTTATAAAAATTCTTTGGTTATTATATCCTAATCCTATCTAATTAGTTTTTGAAAAAATGATAAAATCATACTAAAAAGGTAGGGTTGTGTTCGTTTTTTCACTGGAAATTAGTATTTTTAAACAGAAATCATCATCAAGACTCCATATCTAAAATTTTAGGTTATATTAGTATTATATCTCGAACAATATTTTTAATTTTTGAACAGTTTCAAGTTATATTCACGTTTTCCACAGGAAACCGGTTATTTTAAACAAAAATCGAAAAAATGAATAAAAGTATATTTTAGAGCAGAATCACTAATTTTCCAAAGTTTTAGGCTATGTTGGAATTTTACACTAGAAATGGATTATTCTAAACAAAAATCATTAGGATTAAAGAAATACTTACAATCTTGAAAACTTTTTTTTTGTAATGTTAGTATCTTTCTTCGGAAATTGGTATTTTTTTAACAAAAATGCAACGGTTTGATTGTCTATGTATTATACAAAATTATTATATTTTAATTAATTAATAATATTTTTAATAAAAACTGTTTAATTGAACCAAAAAATTCGAAGTATTAACAAGAGTCGAATCCTTAACAAAAAAGAAGAATTTTAAACAAGAGACATGATTTTTCAACCGAATAGTTAAACTCTTAACAAATAAAGCTACATTTTAAACCAGATATGAAATAATAAAATTTTTAGTTGAAAAAATTAATTTTCCACTGAAAAATACGAGTTTTTAACAAATTAGTTAAATTTCTAGCCAAAAAGGTGAACATCCAACCAAGATCATTAATTGTCTACAAAAAAAGAATTTTCAACTAAATAGTTATATTTTCAACTAGAAATATCAATTTTACACCAAAAATAGAATAGTTAGATTTTCAGTCAAACCAAAGATATAAATTTTCAAATAAAATGATGAATCTTCAATTAAAAAATTAATTTTTAACTAAAAAAGATCAATTTTCAACCAAAAAGATGAATTTCCTACTAAAATAATTAATTTTTAACCAAAAAAGTTTATTTTCAATCAAAACAGTTGCAATTTTAACCAAAAAAGTTTATTTTCAATCAAAACAGTTGAAATTTTAACCAATAAAAAGGAAATTTCAAATCAGGAAGATTAGTTTTCTCCAGAAAAAGGAAAATTTTCAACTAGAAAAGATCAATTTTCATCCAAAAATGGAATGGTACAATTTGCAGTCAAAAATATCAATTTTTAAACAAAACAGAAAAACAATCAATTTTCAACAAAATAAAAAAAAAATGAAACCAAATAGATGAATTTTCAACTATAATATTACGAATCTTCACTTTAAAAAATAGATTTTAAACTAAGAAAGATACATGTTCAACCTAAAATGGAATAGTTGATATTTATTAAAAAAAGATTTATATAGATATAAATTTTTGACAAAGTAGTTCAACTTTCAACCAAGTACTTAAATTTTCAAAGAAAAAAGAATTTTCAAATAGAAAAGATTTCAATTTCAAAAAAGCAGGTAAATTCAACTAAAGAAGACGAATTTTGAACAAAACTGTTGAATTTTCGACTAATAACAGATTTTAAGTCAATAAAGAGAAAATATTTGAACCAAATTGTAGAATTTTTAAGCCAAAAAGACGAGTTTTCTACAAAGCAGTTCAATTTTCAATTCGAAAACATGAATTTTTATTTTTAAATAAAATTATGAATCTTTAACCAATAAAATAAATTTTTAGCATAGTAATTCAACCATGTAGTTGAATTTTCAACCAAAAAAGATGAATTTTCAACAAAAATGTCATAGTTGATATTTCAATGAAAAAAATTTTTTTTAAATCGAAAAAAGTTCAATTAAAAATTAGTTCAATTTCCAACAAAATAGTTTAATTCTCAAGAAAAACCGATTAATTTGCAATCAAACAGTAGAATTTTTAACCAAAGAAGATTCTATTACTTCAGAATTTTTTTTTTTTTTTTTTTTTTTGAAAAGGAGGATTGAGAAATGCTTTATGCACTGACCACATTCGAACTTTAGGGACGAATCCTTCAGGAACGAAGGTGATTAAAGGTGTAAGGTGTAATAAAATTAAGGTGTAATAAAATGATAATAAAACATTAATATAATAATACATATATCTATATAATAATAATAATAATTATAAAGTTCGAACATCGCAATTGACTTAGTTCATGACTGATGACGAAAATACCTGGATAAAAACCCAAGAAAAAGTTTAAACAAAATAATTAATATTATTTAAATAATGAAATCAAAAATAATAAGAAGAAATGAATTACAAATTTGATGAATTAAATAATATTACAATAATAAGATTAATAATATAATTTAATAATAAGAATAGTTGAATCCTGAACCAAAACAAATCAATTTCCAACCAAATAGTTGCATTTTTAACCAAAAAAGATTCCATCATTTTAAATACAAGATAAAATGAAATACCAACATTTTGTATTAATATTAATTTTATATTTTAATTTTGCTTGTTTTATAGTTTTTTTAAAACCTATATCGAAATATATATTGTACGGTGATACGATTTTGCGTTCCCTGTTCTTGTCGAGCGTTTTACCGAGATGCTAAGCTACCCCATGGCATGCGAACGGATGTAAGGGTGGCCAAGGGCGCCCTTGGGTAAAAAAAGGGAAGAGGGTGGGTCCGAGGAAGCAGGCCGATACCCCCAATAGGGGTTTGGCGTGGAGTGAGTTTTCAGTACGGAATGATTGACGTGGGCCTCATCAGTATTTCAGTCTTGCGATTGGCTGGACGGACCTGTCAATCAAACAGATCCACGCCTATTGCTCGTATTTCACCCCCAGGCAAATGTCACTCCATACGTTTTTCGATTACTTACTAGATTACATCAAAATGGGGGTTTATTCTCCATAAAAAAAATGGTTCCCATTTTTCACTTTTTTTTTAAAGATAATTAGGGTACTGGGTACAGTGATTGGCCACCTTTGTCAATGATTGGCCATTCCAAAATTATCATATGTTAAAAAATACTGACAATCTTTCACGGTTTATCAAGTTTTATTTGTAAATATTTCTTAATTACGTGTATTTAAAGCAAATAGCCAATCATTAGGGGGGGGGGGGGG
>CAKNYM010053236.1:820017-855909 GCA_932195095.1 Andricus curvator
CGTCAAAAATGAGATAAACTTTCCGTGGTGAATCGCAGATATCTCCGGCAAAGGCCGCTAGAGGCAGCACATTAAAGGCCTGTAACCGCGGAAAGTTTACCTCAGTTTGGTGTAATCAACTGACTATTACCCTGCTATAACAATTATCTGCGATTTCACTTCTTTTTCAAGAAAAATGTTTATTAAACAAAACACTCGTTTCAATGCAATCAGAATATTTAATACTCAACGCAATATAATGCATATGATTAGTATTAATATCGATATTATAAATGAAAATATAACCATAAACAGTTTTTCCATTTTCCTTGATGTTATTAACAGTAAATAGTTGTAAACTATTAAACGAAATAGTAAAATACAACTAATAATTAGCAAATATTTTTGCTAATGTAAATTAGTGCCCGTTTTTCACTAATTCAGATTTATAGTGTTGACAAATAATTAATGGAAATTAATATAAAGAAATAAACTGCTAAACAAATTTAATGAATAAATGAATAATGAAAAAATGAATAATAAATAAAATTTTCCTGAACAATGATATTTGAGCTTCATCTACTATCCTGAGAATGGTGCTAAGTGGACCAGTGTGGGGTAAAGCGGGACGCCCGGAATTCTTCATTTCATGAATTTACATTAATTTTTGGATAAGAAACGGGTGTTCCGCTTTACCCCACATGTCCCACTAAGCCACAGTTTACGGTAACTATTGAAATAAGTGGTTTTCTCTATTAAACTCGCATTTCACTTTCATCCTTTCTAATACAAGTTATCATTTTCTAAAATATCAAGAGTGAGTCTTAAGCAAAAGTGAAACTCGACAATGATTGTTTATTAAGGTTGTCCAAATTTTTTTTTATTCATGCTCTTACCCCCCAAATTTTTTTGAATCGCAAAAATATATATACGTATTTTTTAATTAAAAGAATTTATATTCAGAGGTTTCGCAAACCCCATGAAAATTAACACGTATTTCCCATAAGGGAACATGATGTTTTCGTACATTTTTGACAAAATCGTCAACATTAGGTGTATCGAATTGACCCTCAACATTTATCTTCACAGTTAGAAGGAGAATATAATTCCAAAAATTTATTTTTAAATTCCATCCCCATAAGTCTGTTTCAAAACGAAAATTATTATAAATAATAATAAATGGTTTAAACAATTATTTCTGTTGAATGTAATTGATTATGCCTCACTATAACTGAAATATAGAAGATAAGTTGAAAAATTCTGCAAAAACTGCATATTTCCAACATTATTCAAAGAGAATATTATTTGAAACAATAACACTTTTTCAAAACAATTATTTATATATAATTTAATTTATTATTCGTTCTCTTCTGAAAAGTTGATAATAGGTTGAAAAATTCGGAAAAACCCGCGATTTTTTAATTATATTCTAAGAGAAAATGGCTAAAAATAATAATAAATTGTTTGAAAAAATTACCTCAACATCTTATAATTAGTAGAAAGTATCATTTTAAGTATTAGGAACAATCTGTATTTAAAAAAAACTGTAAAAGAATCATGATTAGCGAAAAAATTCGCAAAACCCATTTTGTCACCTATGGGGTTTTTTTGGGACCCTACAAAACTGACTCACGGGGGTGATATTAAAAAAGAAATCATGTATTTGTATTCTATGGCTAATTTTCACGAGAAATGTTGAGTTTTAACTCGATTGACCAAATATTGACGATTCTGAATAAAATGTACAAAAACGTCTTTTTTCTAATGGGAACTAATGGGAAATACGTTTCAAACTTCATGGGGCTTGCGGAACCTCCAAATATCATTTTTTTCAAAAAAAGAAGAAAATTGGATTAATTTTTGTGTTGATTCGAACAAGCTCGGGGCGATATACATGAAAATCCGGAATCTATTCTCCATATTCGTCCTCCCAGCCTCTTTGTGCCTTTCGAGTTCACTGTCTGGTCTATAGAGTATAGAGATGGGAAGGGTCACATGATGACCATCTCTATGTAATTTGTCTTTTGTTTCCCCGGTCTGTTAGTTCGGCTGCAGGAAGAAAACTCCTTCGATGAAGAAGAACAAAGGGCGGAAAGCGTCCTTTTTCTCATAGCAGGTTCCAAGGACGAGGGCAGAATATTGCTCGGGTATCGGGACGGAGGATGGAAAAGGTAAACCTCTTGTATGAAAAATGAGTGACGAAAGTTTGAAACAAATGACGAGACAGCTGGTTCCGCGTCCGTTTGAGTCTAGTTCCAAAAAGTTAGACAGGATGGACTTTAGAGAGGAAAATTGCCGGTTCTGAACGACCGTTGAAAATGATACTTGATCACAGGAAAAACTAAAAATTTTCTTTATTTTTGGGTTTGAAAAATTAGGGGTTTGAATAGTTCTGGAATTTGCTTTCTAATACTGATTTACGTGAGAAAAAGGAGAATTTCATGCCTTACTGTCTTACTGACGAGCCTTACTGATAAGCCTTACTGACAAGCCTTACTGATAAGCCTTACTGATAAGCCTTACTGATGAGTCCAGTTAGTTAGTCCTGAATGAAACGTCTTAGGTTTCGTGCTATTTCAAAAGTTATTGACACTTATGAGAATACTAAAAAAAAAAAGAATTGAAAAAATAAAAACAAAACAAAATATTTTTAAGAATCTAGACCTTAATGTCAATTAAAAAAATCTTCTTTACAATTTTTTTTTATCCGATACTAAAAAATATATTTGGTTTCCTTATACAAGATGTGACGCGTGATTCCCAAATGAATCATAGAGAGTACATAGAATTAGTTGATGAATGACATGAGATGCGTCACTCTTGCCGAGAAGATTTTATAAATGTATAAGTAGCCGTTTGACATAATATAATTTCCGATTTGGCACATGTCACTCTGTAGCTCTGTATATAGAGAGTTACCAATTTAACTCTGTAGGAAGTTGGGGCTGAAATAATCTTAAAATATATTCTTCTTTCAATATCTGCTTCAAGTCATGACGTGCTTCACTTACGCTGCATATTTTTAATAAAAAAAATATCAGCTATCAAGTAACAGTATTTAAGAAAAGGTGGAAGAACAGAACCTTAACTGAGAAAACGATTTGGTTGAATCAACCAAATTTTTGTTGGTTCAACCATAGAATATTTAGTTGACTCAACCAAATTTTTTGGTCGTTCTAACACAATCTTTTAGTAGAAGGAGTATTAGGTTGATTCAACGAAAAAATTTGATTGGGCCAATTGAATATTTTGTTGAATCAAACAAAAGTTTAATTTAACCAAGTTTTTATGTACAACTAAGAGAGCTGTTGAATTTTCAATCAAAAATATGAATTTTTATACGAGAAGATTAATTTGTTATCAAAAAAGACGGATTTTCAACAAAATAGGTGAATCCTCAACCGAAAAGATGAATTTTGAATAAAACAGTTTACTTTTCAATTAAAAAGGACATTTTTCAACCAAACTGTTCAATTTTCAACAAGGTAGATTAATTTTCAACCAAAAAGTTGAATTTTGAAGCAAAAACATGCATTTTTGACGTAGAAGATTAAGAGAAATTAAGGAAAGTCCAAGAGAATTAATTTTTATACCAAAAGAGATAAATTTAAGAAAAAAATAAATTCTCAACCCAAAAGAAGAATTTTCAACAAAACAGTTTTCTTTTCAACCAAAAAGTACACTTTTTAACAAAATTCTTTAATGCTTAACAAGAAAGATTAATTTTCAACCAAATAGTTGAATTTTCAACCAAAAGCATGAATTTTTTATCAAAAAGGTTAATTTTCTACCAAGAAAGACGATTTTTCAAAAAAAAGTTAAATCCTTAACCGAAAAGACGAATTTTCAACAAAACAGTTTTTTTTTCAACCAAAAAGGACACTTTTTAACAAAATTCTTTAATGCTTAACAAGAAAGATTAATTTTCAACCAAATAGTTGAATTTTCAACCGAAAGCATGAATTTTTAATCAAAAAGGTTAATTTTCTACCAAGAAAGACGATTTAAAAAAAAAAAAGTTAAATCCTTAACCGAAAAGACGAATTTTCTACAAAAAACTTTACTTTTCAACCAAAAAGGACACTTTTTTAGAAAACTGTTCAATTTGCAACATGGTGGATTAATTTTCAACCAAATAGTTAAATTTCCAAATAAAAAAGAGAAATTTTCAACCAAAAATAGTATAGTTACATTTTCAATTAAAAAAATTAATTTTTATCCAAAAAACGAATTTTCAAAAATACAACAACAAAAATAAATTTTCAACCAAGAAGAATAATTTTCTTAAAAAAAAAAAAAAAATTTCAACAAAATACAAGAAATTTTATGATAATTGTTAACCAATCAATTGAATTTTCAACCAAAAATTACTTTTTCACAAATTTGTTGAACTTTTAACCAAGTAATTGAATTTTGAACAGAAAACTTGAATTTTTGAACCAAAAATATTAATTTTCTACCGAAAATGTTGAAGTTTCAACCAAAATACATGAATTTACAACTAAAAAAGATTCATTTTTAACCGAATGTTTACATTTTCGACTAAGAAAGATAAATTTTCAAGCAAAAACGAAATAATTATATTTTCAATTTAAAAATTGAGGTAATAAAAAAAAACAATTTTCAACAAAATAGTTAATTTTCCAACTAAAGAGATGAATTTCAACAAAAATTATGCATCTTTAACTAAAAACTAAAGTTTTGAACAAAGTAGTTCGACATGAATTTTCAACCAAAAAGATTTTTTTCTTCTGAAAAAGTAAAATTTTCAACCAAATACATGAATTTTTAACTGAAAAAAATAAATTTTCAACAAAAGATGGTATAATTATATTTTCAATGAAAAATTAAGTTTTTGGCAACAACAACAAAAAACAATTTTCAACAAAATTGTTAACTTTTCAACCAAAGAGATGAATTTCAACTACAATGATGCATCTTCAACCAGAAACATGAATTTTTAACCATGATGAATATTTCCCAACCAAAACAGATGAATTTTCAATAACAACATACATGAATTTTCAACTGAACAAAATCAATTTTTAAAAAATGGAATAGTTAAATTTTTAAATTTTAGAAAATTAATTAATTAAAAAAAAACTGTTTAGTAAAATAGTTGACAACTATTTGAATTATCCATGTAAATTACTCTGGGTTGCCTGGTTTACCCTGGCTTACAAGTTATTACTTAGGTTACCTAAATTATTTGAAATTAACTTGATTACAAGGGAATTACCCTGGATTACATGCGGGAATTACCCTGGATTATAAGTGAATTACACTGGATTAGAATAGGATTAAACTGGATTAGAATGGGATTACTCCATATCACAGGTGGATTACCCTGGATCACAAGTGTATTACTCTGTTTTACAAGTGGTTTACTCTGGATTACTCTGTTTTACATGTGGATTACTCCGGGATACTGGGATTACTTCGAATGACTTGAATTACTCCGCATTACAAGTCGATTATGCCGGATTATTCTAATAACTCCGGATTACCAATGCGAATAACCGAGCAGTTCTGCGCATTACCAGAGTTGCATCTCCCTCAGGCTCGAAGGACCGAATACAATACATTATAAAAAGTCATGAAAATAAATGTTTTCCGTTCCTTTTTTTGTAGGTAATTAGACTTTCTAAATATGATTCAAATAAAGAAAATTGGTTAGGTCAACTAAATAGTTTGTTGAACAAATAAGATTTGTTTGATTTAACCACATTTTCATGTATATCCAAAAAAAAAACAGTATTCTGGTATACAATTTTCTTCTCCTAAACCTAATTTTCTAAAAAATACTACTAAATCTAGGTTCCAGAACATTTATTTTTTAAAAGATCAAAATGTCTCAAGGATGAGCAAGTTTCAATGTCTCGTCTGGATACTAGACACTCAATGATTTAAAAAGTTTCAGGTCTAGACCAAACCCTTACCCTGATCATTAAAAAGTTCACTTTAAATTAAAAATGTTGACTAAAACCTTGAAATTGCTCTTTTTTCAATGTTTAATCTATCATATGCAGTCATTAGAAAAATGTTCTTTAACTTCTGAGACAACCCTATTCACAAAACGTTTTAATTCTACCATCTAATATTTCATTCCTTCATTTTAAAAGGAAGTAAAATGAACCGCGATATTCCTTATTAAGCGAATCGTGAATAAAAAAGTTATGAGCAGCTAAAATAACGATTTCAACATAACTCTCTCGGTTTGATTCCCGTCGTTCTCAGGTTAGTGAGAATTATTCATTGTGTAATGGCGAATAACATGCTTCGCGGACTATTAGGTAATTTGCGGTTGACGATGGTGTAGGAGACCGGAGTATAAATGGCCAGTAGAAGTACCGTCGTAAACCGTCCTTATTACAGATTTATGCGAGGCAAGTCGTAAGCAAAGAGAGGAAGGGGAGGAAGGGCAGCTAAACAAAACCGTATGCATGGTAGGCTTTTGGCTCTGTAGAGTTTCGAGCTCGGATAACGCGGAGGGTTCGACCTATAATCAATTAACACAGAGCAAAACAAGAACCGCTGCCGCAAAATGTTCCGTTCAAACTGTACCTTACTTTGGTTCCCATACCAATCTCGATTTCATAGATATGTAATGTAATTACATATAGCTGCTCTAATAATCGGGCATTGGTTATCTCATGTTGTCAGCTGCTGCAGGAACAAAAAGACCGGAAGCGAAAATAGCGTTTCTAATCGAGCTGACGAGGGTTCGTCAAAATTATTTTGTATAGTCAGACTTTTGGACATATTTGTGATAGTTTTTAGATTTATTGTTCTTCAGGGAAACCATCTTTTTTAAGGGAACTGTTCTTCTCTATGGTATTGAAGTTTGAATTTTGAGTTATTCGCGCCTGATTTATTAGAATGATTTTGATTAGGTGTAGTGTGACGTCATTTTTACGCGGGGGATTTAAAACACATCGACGTGACCAGATGATAAAAGTATACTGGCTTCCAGTTAAAATGATTCTTTTCTATCGTGCATCTTCAATTACTACTTATCTACATTTTTTAATTATCAAGATATCAAAATTCAAAATTTGCAAAAGGATTAGAGGAAATATGTTCTGCCGCAATCTGTCGGATGTCAATTAGAATACATCACTTTTGTGCTTTGAACTGAGGAGTATTTTTATCTTTATAAAACTTGACTTTTAAAAACAATCTTTCCATGTGAAATCTTCCCATTTTTAACAAATGTTAGCATAAGTAAATACACCAACACAGTAAAATTTATCTTTGAATGCACATTTACGTGTCGAAACCTTCAAATTGAACCATCCCTGAAAGAAATCGGACTAATAGAAAACTTTCCAGCATAGTTTAATAAAAAACGAAATTTCCTCATTTTTTTTATTTTTTAATCTTTGATAAGAAACATTGAAAAATATATAATTGGATTGAAAGAATAAGTTCCAATAGTGAGTTAAAAAACTAAATTTTCTGATATTTCTCATTTTCTTCCGCTAGTATAAAAATCAATAATAGGAAATAGCCAATTTTATTTTGTAATGCACATCAACATTTCAAGACTTTTAATTTGAATCATCCCTGAAAAATATCCTGTAAAAATTAGTTTCTAGCATTGTGGTCTAAAAAACGAAAGTTCCTTATTTTTTATGTTTGTAATCAGTGATAACAAAAAAATGACACTTTAACGTAGGAAAATTTTTATTTTTCAATCTAGATCGACATGCAAAATTCTCAAATTCGAGCCATCTTCGAAGACAATTGATCTAAAAGAAAAGATTCCAGCATGGTGGTCTAAAAAATGTAATTTCCTCGTTTTTAATTTTTTAATTTTTGATAACAAAAGGACATCACCGTATTATAGCAAATTTTAATTTTTGTTGCACATCTGTCATGCCAAGACCTTCAATTTTAGATATCTTCGAAGGAAATCGGATAATCTGTAGGGTATGATATCTTCCAAGACAATCGACCTAAAAGAAAAGATTCCACCATAGTGATCTAAGAAAACTAAATTTCTTCATTTTGCTAATTTTTTACCCACGGATAATAAAAGACCAATTCTGCGATACAGCAAATTTTATTGTTGAATGCACATCGACATGCCAAAAACCTTGAATTTCAGCCTTCTTCGAAGACCATCGAACCACTAAAAAAGAATCCAGCATAGTTGTCCAAAAAGCGGGATTTTGTCATTTTCATAATTTTCTACCCACTGATAGCAAAAAAACATCACTATAACAAAGAAAATTTTAATTTTTAATAAACATTTGCATAGTGATTTGAATGAATATCTACATATTAATAGCCATCAACAAACAAAATCGGACTAATAGAAAAGCTGCTAGCATATAGTGTGGTCTATAAAAACGAACCTTCTTCATATTTTTTTATTTTGTAATCTCTGAAAGCAAGAAAATATCACTATAACATATATCATTTTATTTTTGTATGAAGAGCTACATGCTAAGGGCATCAATAATTTCATTCATCTATGAAGACAATTAAAATAAAAGAAAAGATTCCAGCATAGTGACAGAAAAAGACCAAATTTCTTTATTTTTGTAAATTTTTATCGACTGATAACAAAAAATCAGTACAGTGACATAGTAAATTTTATTTTTAAATGGACATCTACATTTCAAGACCTTCAATTTAAGCCATCCCCGAAAAAATAGGACTAATAAAAAAGTTTTCAACATGTAGTGCTCTAAAAAACAAAATATCTTTACTTTTCTTATTTTTCAACCTCTGATAAAAAAACATAATTATAACACAGAAAATTTTATTTTCTAACGTACATCTACATACCAAAACCTTCTACTTTAGCCATCTTCAAAGCCTATCGAACTAAAAGATAAGATTTCATCATAGTGGTCTAAAAAACGAAATTTCCTAATTTTTTATTTTTCAATCTTTAATAACAAAAAAAAATCAGGACTCCATAACGAATTATATTTCATAATGCACGTATATGAGACATCATGGAAGAAATTCGGACTTGAAGAAAAACTTCCAACCTAATGCTAAAAAACGAAATTTCCTTTAATCCACTGATAATAAAAAAAACAACACTATAAAATACCCAATTTTATTTTATATAGTGCACATCAATATTTCAAGACGCTGAAATTTCCTCATTTTTTAATTATTGTTGACAAAAGATCGTCAGTATGATATACAATTGATTGTTAAGTTTTGTTAATACAAAATGTATCAATAATACAAAAGTAATTAATTTGATATTTTGATCATTAAAATCATTGTGTGAGCACAAAATAAAACAAAAGAGTGTACAGACTTTGGTCAAATTATTAATTGTTTATTAAAACAATTTAATTTCGCTTAACAGTGTCATTAACACACGTTATGACTGACAAGCATAACAAAAAAATCTAACAATAAATAATATCCATTAAAGGAAAAGATTTTCAATGCATATGTGAATTTTACAGATTCTACTAAATTTAACTCGAAATTTTTTTACATATTCTATAAATGTTAAAATGGTTTTGAATTTAATTTTTAACTATACCAAGTCAAATTCTAAACCAAAAATTCTTTTTATAAAAAATTGTTTGTAACGAAAAACGGCTATTATTTGGAGTGGTTCGGCAGACCAAGTAAATAACTTTTTATTTTTACAAATAATCTGAGATCTGTCAGTTGAATATACATTGAGGTTAAAATTCTTCATTAAAAAAAAAATTTAACTTCTCACTAAAAGTCAGTTCTTTGCAGGATTTAATTCTCTGATGTTGCCTGAATATTTCTGGTCAGAAATGAAAAAAGCCATCGAGCCCTTTTTTGAAAATTCATATTTTGATTTTGCGAGATTATTCTTTTATTTAAAATTTTCAATTATGTGCACACCATTATACATAAAATATGTAGCAAAAAAGTTGCAACAAAAATTTCTGTCAAACAAAAACTGGGTCTTTTGTAGAGGTTTTTGTAATCCAAATAGTGCTACAAACACCTCTATAGAGGACCCAGTTTTTGTTCAACATGAAAGTTTATTGAAACTTTTTTAGTACATATATTATGTATATCACCGTACATATGATTAAAAATTTTTAAAAAGAATGTCGGAAAATCAAAATTTGAACTGTCAAAAAAAGGACTCGATCATTTTTTCATCTCTCACTTAAATTATACGGGCAGAATCAGCAAATTAAATGTATTTTTACAACAATATTTATAACTCTCTTATATGCTTTTTTACAAAAAAATTATGCGAGTGATTTTTTTAAAAACATTGTCCAATTATCTCACAATTTTAAAATTAAAAGCTTCGGAATGATTTAAAAAAATAACAATTCTTCTAATATCACCAAATGGTTATGATAGTCTCTGAAAGGATAATCATGTATTAATTATATTCCTATAATTATTTCAAATAATCAATAATAATTATATTATTAATCAACTAGAATTATTATTTTTGTTTGACAAATAAAAAATGCAGATATGCTATTGAAAAGAAGGATCGGTGGCTCAAAGTTACCCTCGAACCTGGATGAAGAAACTTAACATGTACTTGTGCTATTCGATTTCAGGAAATCGGACTGCAGAAAGACCGTGGATCCTCATGAGCAAAAACACATCTGCGCAGATGTGTTTCTTTTATCAGGATCTGAGGGCTCAGCACTTTCCCAAATCCTGGAATTCGTGTAGATATGCTAGAATTTCTGCAGATGTATTTTTTCTTCATTAGGAATTCTCGAAAATCGCTGTAGATATGCTAATTGAGAGCTAATTATCTCGAGATTTAATTACAATTTTTAATAATGATTAGCATAGTTAAATTCGTCTTTTCATTACAAATCCAACCATATAAAAAACTCATTTTTGATAGAAATGCAGTCGTACAGTTTCTACATCAGGACGGCAGAATACACCATTAAAAGCCATGAAAATAAAAATTTCATCTTTTTTTGTATTTAATTAGACTAGCCTGAGCAATAGATATCTAATCGACTAAGACCAGACGATATTAAAGCAGTTTCTCCCTCTCGCAGTAAAGGGCACCCCCATCATTTTTATTTGCAACGACTCTTGTCAAGGCCCTTCGGGGTTGATACATTAGCATAACGTTCTACACGACTATTTTGCCGTAATAATAGAGGGAGCGCGGGCAAGCGTTGAAATGAGCGGGAGCGAGAGCGAGACCGAGAGCGAGAGCGGGAGCGAGACCGAGAGCGAGAGCGGGAGCAAGAGCGAGAGCAAGAGCGAGAGCAAGAGCGAGAGCGAGAGAGAAATGAGAAATAATGAAGGTGGGTGGAAGGAGAGACATGAAGGAGAGCCGGTTTCTGCCTGTTTGAAAAATATCAGCACCAATACGAATGCATGTAGTGGGCCTTGGTGGCAGCCATGTTGCGGACACGCGATGGTGCCGCGGCGGTGTGCTAACCTGTGATTATGGTGGCTCAGTCTAGAAAATTGGATATGGGGTTCTCCGGTTCTGTATGCGAAACTAAAGCAGGCGAACAAGTGGAGAGCTGTAGAGTTGTACTTCAGCAGAGGCGTGCCGGTGCAACCTGCAATCATTGGGGTGGAGCGACTCGGGGTCGGGTTGTTCGACCCATCGCCATCCTGGTCTGGGTTCAGGGCGAATCTGCGAGGACTGAGCCTGTCGAGTTCGAAGGTAAAAAGCGGGACGTTGAACCTGAAGGTGCGACTGTTTTATTGATCAACTTTTGTCTTATGGGTTTGGTTGTAGGATGTAGGGGAAACCAGTACGAGGTGAATACCAGTATGAGCTGAATAATGGGAAAAAGTGACTGGGTTTGAAAGCAAAAGTTCTCTTGTGTTCTTTTATGAGTAGCAATATTGAAAACGAGTTTTATAATTATCCTTTTCACCAGTAACTTGCTTTTTTTTAATTGAAAACTTGAAAAATGTGTTTTTGATAAGAGGATGCAAATTTTGTCCGCTGGCAGATTATGATTTTGAAGTTATTGAATTTTTTCACTATTTATTCACTGATTTCTTCCATTCGTAAAATTCTTGTCTTCAAAACTCTATAATAATTAATTCTCCTAATTTCCATCAAAAATATATTTTACGTGTTTTTATAAGAAGTTTCATTCGGTACGAGATGAATACATTTTTCCAAGTAATGTTTCTACTTTTAGGTTACATTTTTAACCAAACAGTTACATTAGAACCAAATAGTTGAACTTTCAAGCAAAAGAGATGAATTTTCAAGCAGAAAAGACGATTTTTTCCCAAGGAAGTAAAATTTTTAACAAAACAGTTTATTTTCAACTATGAAAAATGAATTCTCACCATAAAAGATGAATTTGGAATCGAAAATGATACATTTTCAATAAAACAGTTGAATTTGCGACCCAAAAAAGATGACTTCAACAAAATTGTTGAATATTTAACAAAATAGTTGAATTCTCAACCAAATAGATGGATTTAAAACAAAGAAGATTTATTGTTTTACCCAAAAAGGCGAATTTTCAATAAAGGAGTTAATTTTTCAAGCTCTAAAGTTGCATTTTTTATCGAAGAGTTGACTTTCAACCAGAAGAGATGAATTTTTAACAACAAAAATAGTTTGCAATAAAGAAAGATTATTTATTTTCAACCAAATATTTGAATTTCAAACAAACAAAAAAAGTTTTCTACCTAAAATAAAACCGTTGAATTTTTAGTTCAAAGAATTATTTTTTAACAAAAGAGTACAAATTTTCAGCCGCAGTTGAATACAATCAAAAAAGACGAAATCTCAACCAAATTGTTGAATCCTCAAGCAAAAAGATGAATTTTCTACCAATGGGCGAATTTTTAACAAAATACATGAAGTTTTAACCGAAAAGTTGAATCTTCCACTTATAACGGATTTTATCAACCAAAAATAATGAATTGTTAAAAAATTAGTTCAACTTTCAACCAAGTAGTTGAATTTTCAACCAAAAAAGTTGAATTCACTACCAATAAGATTAATTTTTTACGAAAAGGACAATTATTTCACAAAATACATGAATTTTCAATAAAATTGTTGAATTTTGAAGCCAAAAAGACGAATTATCCACAAAACAGTTGATTTTTTAACCCAAAAATACAACTTTTCAACAAAAATGTTCATTTTATACCAAAGAGATAAATTTAAAAAACAAAAGTTTTATTTTTGACCAAATAGTAGAATTCTCAATAAAAAATATAAATTCATAAAAATCAATGGAATAATTAAATCTTTAGTGAAAAATAACAATCTTCAACCAAAAAAATTCATATTTTGGCATTGAGAATTCAACTGAAATTTTCTTTGGTTGAGGATTTGACTTTTTTGTTGTTGAAAATTCTGGTCGAATTCAATTGTTTTTTATTCTAAATGAAAATTGTTGTTGAAATATCTACATATGACATTATTTGTTTGGAATTTATCTTTTTTGGTTGGAAATTGAACAACTTTCTTGAAAATTCGTTTCTTTGGTTGAAAGTTATGTTTTTGAGTTGAAAACGAAATTTTTTGGTAGGAAATTTGCCTCTTTGGCTTGAAAATTCAACTGTTTTGTAGAAAAATTGGCTTTTTCATTGAAAATTTAACTGTCTCATTTCTAGTTTAAAATTGATCTTTTTTGGGTTGAAAATTCAACTATTTGAATAAATATTTATGAATTTTGTTAAAAATTTCTTCCTTTTGGCAGAAAATTAATCTTCTTCGTTGAAATCTCATCTATATGGTTAAAAATGTATATATTTTGTTAAGAATTCGTATTTTTTCACTGCATTTTTTTACTGCAATAGTGTAAATAAAAATGGAAAGTAATTCTCAAAACTTTTAAAATATTAGCTCTAAAAACTGAAAATTTTGCTCAGGAAATAAAATTAATTTTCCACTGTTTCGTGTCAGTTGTTTTCTCATATTATCATTATTCAAATAATTATAAACTTTCACTTTTCACGAAGAATATAAATAAAAAAAATATTTTTTGAATTAAATTCGTTTGCGTATAATTTTATTAATTAAAAAGGACTGTATTATAGCTACAGCAATTAGTAGAGTTTAACTGACAATCAGTTATATTTTACTGATTCAAATTTAGAGTGGTAATTTTTAAAATATTTAATTAAATCAAAGTTAAATAAAAATAAGACGCTAAAAGAAAATTTTAAAAGCTGAAAGCAATCTTGAAATTTAAAATTAGAAAAAATCTATAATGGAATTTAATTTATGGCTGAGTGACTTTAATCACATTAGTGCAAGAGCTGGGTGCCCTACAATCGATAAAGCTCTCTCTCTCGAGATCAATCTGGCTCCTCATGGGACGTGCAATTTTTTTTTCTTCCAAAAAGTCTCAGTATTCCCCTTGAATTTCACAGCTGCAGAACGAAACTAAGACGAGGTGAAAAGTAATTTCTCGATAATTCTGATATTCGGAAAAAGTCCTTTTCCCTCGCGAGAGTTGAACCGAAATCGCTATCTTTTACTCCAGGGTCTGTATTTCCATCAGTTTTCAACCCCAAACAGCTTTCCTGAAGCAGTCGTATTTTTTCTTTTTTTTTCTCCTTTTTCCTCCTTGCTTCTGCTTTTGCAGACGACGGAAACTCATGGAGGATAAGAAGTTTATTTTAATCTTTACAAATTTTAAATCCACCGGTGCAAACTCAACTTCATGCTCCCTGCTTGGAATCGCGTATCTTTTAAAACTTCCATGGAGTCTGCCCGAAAGTAATGAGAAAATAATATTATTACTCAGAATTTTATTATCTTTTGACGATAAATTTTTTTTTTCTATTAAAATATTTATATGTGTCTCCTCCTAAGGAATTGGGGATCGAAAATTCGTCAATTTTGGTTTTAAATCTATTTTGTGGTTCTCGGTAAAAAAAATACAAATAAAAAACACTATCCAGAAGCTTTTGTCATTTTTATAAAAAAAATAGAAATGTCAAATTTCACACTCTTTCCCCTCTTTATCCCTTTTTCACAGAATGTCTCTTTTTCCTCTGATTTTCTCGCTTAGATACGAACTGAATAAATAGAACCCAATAATGAAATCCAATTGTTTTTTCGTTAAAGTTAATTATTTTTGGTTTGCAATTCTACTATCATATTTCTGGTTCAGAATTTATCTGTTTTGGGTAAAAATTTGATTATTTTGTTGAAATTCAACAATTTTGTTAAAAAATTATCCTTTATGCTTGAAAATTAAACTGGTTTGTTGATATCTCGTATTTTTTATTAAATATTAAAATTATTTTTGGCAGAAAATTTAATCTTTTTTCAGTTAAAAATTCAACTGATCGGTTGAAAATTAATGTTTTTAGGTTGAGGATTAAACTATTTTCTTAAAAATTCATATTTTTTGGTTAAATTTAACTGTTTTTTTATAATTATAATATGATTTTTGCTGTCGTAATACCAACTATTACATTTCTCTTTAACAATTCATCTTCTTTATTCAAAATTCAACTACTTGGTTAAAATTTGAACTACTTTATTGAAAAAATGAATTTTTTTATTGAAAATTCATCTATTTAATTTACATTTTTTTAAAATGATAATTCGTTTTTTTTGTTGATAATTAAGCTTTTTGATAACTTAAAATTCAACTATTTCATTTTCGGTTAAAATGGACCTTTTTTGTTAAAAATTCAACTATTTGGATGAAAGTGTATGCATTTTGTTAAACAAATTCGTTTTTGGTAGAAAATTAACTTTATTCGTAGAAAATTAATATTTTTAGTTGAAAATACAACTTTGATAGAAAATTAAAATATTTTGTGGTTGAAATATCAACTATTACTTTTTTTTTTAGAATTCATCTTTTTTCGGTTGTAGATTCATAATTTTAGTTGAAAATTCATCTGTGGTTGAAGATTGAACTATTTTGTTGAAACTTTGTTTTTTTTTTGTTGAAAATTTGTTTTCTTTGTTGAAAATTAATTTTGTTAACTGAAAATTGAACAATTCCATTTTTAGTTGGAAATGCACCTGCTTGGTTTAAAGTTCAACTACTTTATTGAGAATTATTTGTTTGTTTGTTTAAAGATTCATCTATTTCGTTGAAAGTTTACCTATTTTTTCATATTTAATTATTTTTGTCAAAAATTCCACTAATGCGTTGAGCAAAAACAGTTGAACATAATAAAAAACACGAATTTTCAACAAAATAGTTACTCAAACTATGCCTAAAATTAAAAAATATATTTCAGAATTTTAAAAATTGCCTTCAAATCTTGCAGATTTTTTTCAAAATATTATATAAATATTTGAAAATTTTGAAAAAACTTCAAAAATTAGTTTTTTAAAATAAAAAATCATATAATTTTTTTTCAGGAATCTTAAGAAAAGTTTTCAATTTTCTATGTACCTCTCAAAAAAACTTTTTATAATCTTCAAAGTTTTAATATTTTTTAATTTTTCAAAAACATCTAAACCGTCTAAATATCTCTTCAAATTATAGGTGAATTTTTAATTAAATTGTTTGAAAATTCTGCAAAAAAAAGAAAATTCGTTTAAAATTTTCAAGAAACTTTTTTGACAAAGGAAATTTTTTGGAATATTTAAAAATCTTTCTAAATAATCTTCTAAAATTAATTTTACGATATGGAAAATCATTTCAAATTTTTCGAGGAATCTTATTTGTTTTTTATTATCTTGATATCTTACAAAATTCTTAAAAAGTTTTAAAATTTTATTTCGAAATCTTAAAAAATTTACATTTTTTTAAATTTAAACAATTTTTTCCAATCCTCTAATTATTTTTTGAATTGATTGGAATTTTTTTCTTTTTTCTATTATTTTTTATTCTAAATAATATAACAGATTCAACAATTTTTAAAAAATCAGTAAGTTTCAAGAAACTTTGTTGACAAATTTGGAAATTTTTCGGAATATTTACAAATCTTTTTAAATAATCTTCTAACATTAATTTTACGGAATGAAAAATCATTAAAATTCTTTCGAGGAATCTTATTTGTTTTTTATATCTTGATATCCTACAAAATCCTTAAAAAGTTTAAAAATTTTATTTCGAAATTTTTTCCAATTCTCTAATTATTTTTTAAACTGATTATATTTTTCTTCCTTCTTTCTATTATTTTTTAATCGAAATAATATTACAGATTCAACAATTTTTGAAAAATGAGTAAATTTCAATAAATGATGGTTTATTTTTTCCAGGAAAATATTCTCTAAAACTCAACGGTATTTATTTTTCAAAATAAATTTTTAAGATGGCTGAAATCGTTAGAATAATTTCTTTTAAAGAAAATATTTCTTAAACAAAATATATTAGAAGATTATTGACTTATTTTTAAAATTGGAAACAGTAGTGCTCTTTCTACTTTCATTTCCTCTCCCGCCACCCCCCCACCCTCATTTTCCATCACTTCCTCTACCCTCTTTCTACCTTCATTTCCCCACCCGTCATCCCCCCAACCCAAACTTAAACCTTCGTTTCCCCTCCCTTTCCCAACTTCTTCCTCATATATCTCACTTAATCTACTCCCTCATTTCCCACCACTTCCTCTAGCCTCTTTCTACCTTCATCCCCCCGCACTCCCAAACTTCAACCATCATTTCCCCTCCCTTCCCCAACTTCTTCCTCATATACCTCACTTAATCCACTCCCTCATTTCCCACCACTACCTCTACCCTCTTTCTACTTTCATTTTCCCTCTCGTCATCCACCACCTTTCCAAACTTCAACCTTCGTTTCCCCTCCCTTTCCCAACTTCTTCCTCATATACCTCACTTAATCTACTCCCTCATTTCCCACCACTTCCTCTACCTCTTTCTACTTTCATTTTCCCTCCCGTCATCTCCCCTCCCCCCCGTTTCCCCTACTTATCTCCTCCATTTCTCCTCCCTTCCCCTACTTCCCCTCCTGTCATTTCCCTTACTTCCCCTATCCTCGTTTTCCCTACTTCCTCTGCTCCTGTGAGTTGTGAGTGGTAAGTTGTGAGTTGTGAGTTAGGTTTTCTGAGTTGTGAGTTAGGTTAGGAGTTAGGAGTTCTGATCTGTTCCTCTTCTTGAAAAAAAGTACGACAGAAGGACGGACAGATGGACATCGAAAATAAGTAAAAAATTATATGAAAAAGTTTAATAAGGGGCGCAGGGGGGAGGGGGTAAATGTAATACTCAGGGGTGCATTTTTTCTGAAACTGGGACTGCGACAACTAGGTTGATATCCGTTTACTTAATGTGTGCTTCTCCCCATCTCAGTCAAGGTCATTAAGGAAGCCCTATTCATTACTGAAGCTACTCTTGTTTGCGGGTCAAGGTCATGAAGGAAACGATGACGTCCCCAAAGGAGGGCAAATGCCCTTAGCCTCCGGCTAATCGAGACGGGGTGGCGCAGCCCATGAAATGTTTTTTCTTCACGCTATTCATAAGAATTTTCCATTGATTGGGTTTTTGTTCTATTTCTTTTTATACCAACCCCTAAACCAAATCACAACTCAATAATAGCCCTCGGTAGAAAATATAGTAAATTTAAAGCCGAGGGATTAACCACTTCGATTTTTCCTGTACACGGGATTACAAGATTACAGTACTACGTAAGAATACTAAAGATTACATGGGCTTACACAAGATTACATGGGATTGAATTTTCAACAAAATAGATGAAGTTTCAAATAAAAAAGATAAATTTTAAAATAAAAAGTTATTTTTTAACCAAAAAACGAATTTTTAACAAAATAATTGAATTTTCAACCAAAAAGGTAATTTCCAAGAGAATTGTTGAATTTTAAAACCACAAAAACGAATTTTCTGCAAAAAAGTTAACTTTTCTACCCAAAAATATGAATTTTCAATCAAAAATAGAATAGCTCAATTTTAATGTAAAAACAAAATTTAACCAAAAACAGTTAAAATCAACAAAAAAGGATGAATATGCAACAAAATAGTTATATTCTCAAACAAAACAGAATAATTTTCAAACAAACTGTTGCATCTTCAACCAATTACTCACCAAGAAGATTTATATTCTACCACAAAATACATGAATTTTTAAACATCTAGTTCATTTTCCAATTAAAGAGAACAAATTTAAAACCAAACATGGAATAGTTAAATTTTTAGATAAGTATTTAATTAAAAAAAAAAAATTTGTTTCAACAAAATAATGACATTTCGAACTCAAGAAAAAGGTTTTTCAACTAAAATGATGAATAAACATAAAAAAATTAATTTTCAAGAAAGCAGTTCCACTTTCGACTAATTAGTTGAACTTTCACAAACCAAAAAAGGTAATACTTAATCAGAAAGAAAAAATTGTCAACAAAAGTGTTAGGTTCTTAAGTCAAAAAGATCTTTTCCAAGATGAATTTTATATCCAAAAGGACGAATCTTCAACAAAACAGTTGATTTTTCAACCAAAAAATATGAATTCAACAAAATAATTAATTTTTTAATAAAATTGTTGAATTTTCAACATACTATAACAAATTTTGAGCCAAATGGTCAAATTTTCAAACATAAAGGATTGAACTTTCACCAAAATCAGTTGCATTTTGAACCAAATAGTGAAATTGTCAAGTTAAAAAGACGCAATTTTAAGTAGACTTTTGAATTTACAACCCAAAAAGGTGAATTTTTAACAAAAAAGTTCATTTCTAACCAAGAAAGACGAAATTCCAACCAAGAAAAATGCATTTTCAACCAAGAAGATTAACAGATTTAACAAAGTGGTTCAACTTCTAACCAAGCAGTTGAATTTTTAACCGAAAATCGAATTGATACATTTGCAGTTGAAAAAAGGACATTTTCAACCAAATGGTCTAATTTTAAAACGTAAAAGATTTTTGATTGTTGGTTAAAAATTCAACTGCTTGGGTAAAAGTTGAACTACTTTCTTAAAAAAATTTTTTTTTGCTTCAAGATTCATCTATTTGGTTAAAAATTTGTTTGTTTATTTTTGTAGAAAATTAAACTTCGATTGTTGGTTAAACATCCAATTGCTTGGTGAAAAGTTGAACTTTGTTAAAAGTTCATTTATTTTGTTGTTTTTTAAGGTTCATCTATTTGATTGAAAATTCAACAATTTTTTTGAATTTTTGTTAGTAAAAAATTAATTAGCCTGTTTTGAAAATTATGTTTTTGGTCAAAAATTCAACCATTTTGTTGAGCATATGTCATTTTGGATGAAAATTTCGTACTTTTTGGTAGAAAAATCATCTTTCCTGAAAATTTAAGTTGAATTTTCAACCCAAAAAGTTGAATTTTCAACAAAAAGGTTCTTTTTCAACCAATACAGAGGAATTGTCGAGCAGGAAAGAAGACTTTTCTACCAAAAACTATGATTTTTCTGTACAAAAAGATGAATTTTCAACAAAATAGTTGAATTTTTCACAAAAATGAATAAGTTTTCAACAAAATAGTGGAATTTTTGAACATATATATGAATCTTTAACAAGAAAAGAAATGTTTAGTAAAATAGTTCAAATTTTAATCAAACAGTTGATTTTCCAACCTAAAAGATGAATTTTCAATGACATAGATGGATTTTAAACTAAAAATGGAAAGTGTAAATTTTCAGTTCGAAAATTAATTTATAACAAACAAAAAAAAAATTTTTCAAAAAAAAAGTTCATTTTTTATCAGAGTCGAAATTCCAACTAAAATCATGAATGTTCAACTTAAAAAATTAATTTTCAACAAAGTGGTTCAACTTTCTACCAAGTAGTTGAATTCCTAACTAAAAATGATTAATTCTCAACGAAAAATGTAGTAGTTGGTATTTCAACCAAAAACAATTTTAATTTAAAATCAAGAACACTTAAGTTTTTAACTAAAAAGGTGAAATTTCTACCAAAAAGATTAATTTTCTACCAAAAAACGAATATTCAACAAATTTCAACAATTTTGCCTCTAAAATTTTTCAAAGATAATACAACTACTTTAAAAAAACTCGAAAAGAATAACAAAGGAAAGAGGATTCTTTATCTTCACAAAATATGGTGGGATCCAGTGATAAATTGATGCAATCACTCCAATGCATCAAATTTCTAAAATAATAAGGACTGAATGGTTCAAGAATTGCAGAATTATTCAATTGAATTTAAATTCAAAAACTGGGGCGTACGTATTCACTTTGAACTACAAGGGCTAAGGAAAAAGGGAAAGAAGAGGCTCTATAAAAAGAAATGGAGACTCGGGGATAAAAATCTTTTTCCGGAAAACGAGAAGGGTAGGTTCGTGGATTCGTGGGGTGTACTGGTAGACGGGCGCCATGTGTATAATAATGTTAAAGAATGTTAAATGTAGAAGGGACCGACGACCCGGTCCGCATACATTAGTTGTTAACAATGCTATAAAGGACACTCACTCGCCACCCTTGCCATATTTTGCATCAAGAGATTTACGACGTTCCTTTTCATACGATTCTTATATAACACCCTTCAACCGGGATAAACACTGATACGCTTCCCAGAATGGTGTTTAGGACTTTTCTATAAAGTATCTGTATTTATTGAGTGACCCGATACTTCAGGAATGATATCAATCAATCAACGAGAAAATATCATTTTTCTATTTATGTTATTCTCGCTCTCATAATTCTCCTCCCTTCCCTTACTACCATCTACTCCCCCCTTCCCTTTCTCACTCCTACTTTACCTACTCTACTCACCCCCACTTCCCTAATACGTCTACACTCCATTCTCCGTCGTTCCTATACTCTACCTCCAACTACCCTTTACTTCCTCTACCTTCTCTTCTCTTTCTTCTCCTTATTTCCCCGAAACACTCCCATCCAGTAACTTCCCCTATTTCCCATACCCTCACTTCCTTCACTATCCCTCCTCTTAGTTCCACCTTCACTTCACCAACCTTCCTCTACTTATCCCTTCTAAATTTTGCCTCTCCTCATTTTCTCCCAACTACTCACCTTGACTTCCTTGACTTCTCTCATCCAATAACTTCCCCTATATCCCATAACCTCACTTCCTTCACTATCCCTCCTCTTAGTTCCACCTTTACTTCACTAACCTTCCTCTACTTATCTCATCTAAATTTTGCCTCTCCTCACTTTCTCCCAGGTACTCACCTTGACTTTCTTGACTTCTTTCATCCAATAACTTATTTCCCATACCCTCACTTCCTTCACTATCCCTCCTCTTATTTCCACCTTCACTTCACTAACCTTCCTCTGCTTATCCCTCTTAAATTTTGCCTCTCCTCACTTTCAACTATCCAATAATTTCTCCTATTTCCCATACCCTCACTTCCTTCACTATCCTTCCTCTCAGTCCCACCTTCACTTCACCAACCTTCCTCTACTTATCCCTCTTAAATTTTGCCTCTCCTCACTTTCTCCCAGCTACTCACCTTGACTTTCCTGATACCCCTCTCCTCTTTTACTTGTCCTTCCCATACTTCCCTTTCTTTCCCCCCTTTCACTTCTACAAACTTCTCTTCCCTTGCTACCCTTACTCCCCCTACTTCCCCTCTCCCTGTCACTCCTCTCTCTTCCCCTCACTTCCACAACTACCACTCCTCTTACTTCCACCACTTTCATCTTCACTTCCACACCCTGCCCTAGCTTCCAATACTTCCCATACTTCCTCTCCCACACTTCCCTTTATTACAGCAACCTTTTCTGACCTTGCTTCCCCTCACTTCCCTACTTTCCCTCCCTGAAAAACCCGGGAAATTAAAACTACGCAAAAAACTACGATCTTAACAGGGAAAGGAAGAGGGCGGTATCAGTGGAAGTAACGTAGATAACGTTATTAACGTTTAAGACGTTTCATGATCAATTTTAATAAAGTTTGCGGATTCTGCGAAACATGGCCTCTAGGGTGGTCCAAAAATACGAATTTCGATTTTTGGCGATAGATCCCCCCCCCCCCCCTCACCCTTAATTTTTTCGTTTTCCAGTAAAAAAATTCCACATTTTTGGTTTTTAACTCTATCAAAATTAACCCGTTTTGAAAAATTAACATGGGGTTTTGAATAGGAAAAACTTGGATTTAAATAAAAATGAAAAGAGATGTACTTGTTATTAATTTTTTGTAAATTAAAATTTAGTCACTTTTTAAGGAATGTTCGAGGGATGCTAAAGACGATAACTATTCAACTATTTAGTTGAAAATTTATCTATTTGAGTTGAAAATTATTATTTTTTTTTTTGTAGAAATTTAATCTTCGTAGTTGAAAATTTAACTGTATGGTTGTAAATTACCTCTATTGTTGAAAATTCATATTTTCTGGTTGCAATCCAACTTTTTTGTAGGGAATCAGTATTTTTGGATTGAAAATTCAACAATTTGGTAGAAAATTAGTTTTTTTTGGGTTGAAAGTTCAACAATTTGGTAGAAAAATAAACTATTTGGTTAAAATTCATATTTTTTGGTGGGAAATTTGAATATTTCGGTAGAAAATTCAACTGAAAGATCCCGGGGCAAAGAAACTTTTCTTTGAACCAAAGAAATTTTTTTCCAAATGTAAAATTTAATAATAACTTATTAAATTAGAAAATTACTTTTATATGTATTTTAGACTTCACACTAATTTCCCTATTGCCCTCTTTTCCCCTCTTTTCCCCCTTTTTCGGTTCGAAATTCATCTCGTTTGGTCGACAATTCTACTATGTATTACGAAAAAATTTAATAATTTTGTTGAAAATTCCACTATTTGGTTAAAAATTCATCTATTTTAGTTGAAACTTTTTTTTTGTGGTAAAAAATTAATCTTCATGGACTGAAAAGTCATCCTTTTTGATTAGAAATGTAACTCTTTGATTACAAATTAACCTGTTTTGGTTCAGGATTCAATTATTTTGTGATAAATTCATCTTTTTTGGTTGAATTGAACTCTTTTTGATTTCAAATTCAAATATTTGTTGGTTTAAATAATACTTATTAAAAATTTCTTGGAGAATTTATCTTTTTTGGTTTAAAAATCAACTCATTGGTTTAAAGTTGAATTAATTGAGAAAATTTGATTTCTTTGTTGAAGATTAATAATTTTGGTAAAAAAATAAACTGTTTGGTTGAAAATTAAATTTTCTGTCAAAAATCCATATTTTTGGTCGAAAACGTAACTATTTTGATAAAAAATTCAACCTTTTGGCTAAAAATAAAAAATTTTTATTTAAAAATTAAACTATTTTGTAGAAAATGAGATTTTTTGGCAGAACATTAATCAGCTTGATGGAAAATTCATCTTTTTGGTTGAAAATTAACCTCTTTGGTTAAAAACTTATCTTTTTTTACTGAAAATTCAATTACATGGTTGAAAGTTGTAAAAAATTACTTTTCCCTAAAAGATTAATTTCTTTGGTTGAAAATCCCTTTTTTTTGTTGAAAATTAATTTTTTCAATTGTAAATTTAACGATTCCATTTCTGATTGAAAACTTATCTTTTTTAGTTGAAAAGTCGACTATTTGATTTAAAATTCATCTTTCTTCATTGAAAATGAACTTTTCTGTTGAAAATTGAACTTTGTCTTTTCAGCTTGAAAATTTAACTATTTGGTTAAAAGTTCAACTATTTTGTTGAATATTCGTCTCGTTTGCTTGCAAGTTTAATTATTTTGTTGTCAATGTAACTCTTTGTTAAAACAATTTTTTTTTTTCAAATTGAAAATTCATCTCTTTTTGTATAAAATCTTTTTTGTTTGAAAATTTAACAGTTTTTTTGGTAAGTATTTTACGGATGGTCCCTTATATACAAAAAAATTGATTTAATAAGGCAAATAATATGAGAACTATGTTTTTTTGTTTTTGGAATTAAAAATGCTTCTCTAACGACACTCTTTTATTTGGATTTCTTTTCGATTTCTTGTAATGGGTTGAGTGAAAATAAATAATATTAAATTTAGTTTGAAAGATAGAAAAGGAATTAATTTTATTTAAAAATGTAAATTATAATGTACCTAAGTTTTTTTTAATAACCAAGGTGTTCTTGAAATTACAAATAAGGGAGTTTTTGAGACCACTAGAAGGACATCCCAACTACCCTTTGCCATAATTTATCACCCTTATCCAGTGACCACTTGTGCCAGCTTCGACCCTTGTGATAATTGTTTAAACCGACTTCTGACCAACCCCTCGTTTCTAGCCACTCGAGTCCTATTTCGAAGACCATTTGTTTCAGTAAATAAGATAACTTTACCTATTTAGGTTACTACGTTAGCAAACAAAAAATAAAATCATGATTTATTATGTATCATTAGTTTGAAGTGGCTTTTTGCAGTTTTTCAGTTCTTATTTTATTTTACAACAAATATTAGGAAGTTTTGAGTCCTTACTTTTAATCTTTAATTTAGAACATTTATTTAGTAAATAATTAAAATTTTCTTGTTACAGTTCAATTGTTACAGTATCAATTGCTTAATTTTACGTACATTTTTAATAAGAAATTGCTTTCATCTTGAACTTTTTCAAATAAAATATTTTTCGAATGCCAAAGTCAACGTTTTAAGTTATAAATAACAAAATCTTGAAAGTAAAAACGAATTTAATTTTACGCATTCTGAAGTTTAAACGCCTGTATTAAACAAATGAACTTATTTTGATAAATTTTTTCATTCTTTATAATTTTAACTTCAGTGTGTGTAGCTTTCAACCCTATTTACAATCGCACGTTTAATTCAATCTTCATTTTTTTTTCTTCTAGACAATTCAAAGAAAGAATTTTCTCAATTTCAAAATTTTTCAAACCTGTGCTTAAAAATAATGAAAATTTTTTAATTCTTGTTAGGATTAAATTCAATTAGTTTATTATTATAATTTAATCCTTTTTCCTGGTAATATTATATTTTATACCACATTGATGAAAATTGATTTATAATCCAGTCATCACGTATTTTATCGATTAAATAAGTTTTATATGATTTTTTTTTCGTTTAACCCCTTCAATTTAGTATTTTAAAATAGGCTTTCATTCATTTAAGAACCATTTGAATTAAAATTGTACAGAAATGTGCAAATTTTTAGAAAAATTGAAAAGTATCGAAACCTATTAAATAGCTAGAACACTTAATTTTTTCTTGATTTGTGAGGAATTTTCCCCCTCTTTTTATCTAAAGAACGGGTTAAGCAAACAAAATTCATGGGGTACTTATTAAGTCGATTCACTCGTTTCTACCTTAAATAGAATCAATTGCTTTCCTAAAATTCAGAACGCAAATTCTCAGTTAAAAATTTCAATAAAACCGAATTGAATTTTAATCTCGGATAAAATGTTCTTTTGAAAAACTATTTTTTATTAAATAGGTTATTCGTTTACCTTACTTTTCTTAGCGTTGACCATGCAGATTAATTTTATATGGTAGTCATTATCACGAACTCACCTGTAAAAGATAAAATATAGTCCGTTAAAAATGTGCTATAAATTTAATTCACTAGTAAATAAAATAAATAAATTCACTATATTACAATATATTTTCTGAACACATATATTTTGTTTAAATCCTATATGCTATTCATTGAAATAATTAAGCCATAGATATTGAAGTTACATTTTTTGACAGTTTTCATTTCGAAAGAAAGGCCTTTTGAAAATGTTTGGAAAATGCAAATTTTTTGCCTGTTCCATCTCTCAAAAAAAAATTTTCATATCAAAATGTTAGATTTAGGAAGTGGAACTTGGAAGTTTTCTAAGCTTACATAATTATATTATTAAATAATATCAATTATTCAAATTCGACTGATTATAGTTAATTCAACTTTTTTTAATTTGACTAATTTCAAAATAAACTATCTAAAATTTAAATCATACTTTAAAACTTAAATATTTTGTCCCTGAATCTAGATATACAAATACAATATTTGTGCAATTAACTATAATAAAGTACGATGGCCAAACTTTTTTTCTATGAATTCAAACTGAACAAGGATATCACTTTTTTCTCCAAAGAGTTCTAAACTGAAGAAAAAATGTTATTTTTCAATTTATTTCTGTATTTAATTTTATTTTGTATGAAGAGATGAAGGTAAAAAAAATTAATCGCAACAATTTTTATACATTTTTAAAAATAGTGACATGAGACAACTTCAAATAAGAAACGTGTGAAAATTAAACTTTTATATTGAAAATGTTTCAAATCGAATAATATAAAATTAAAATTTTCATAATCAGAAAATTAGAAATTTAAACCCCTTAAAATGGAACAGTTCCTAATTTATCAATTGTAAATTTAAGTTTTCAAGTATGAACAATTTTGTATTAAAGAGTTTGAAAACATAACTACTTAAAATTTATCAATATCCGACTGTAGAAGAAAAGCTAAACGATTCTCAAACTTGAAAACATAACTTTAGACGATTTAATTTCACGATCCTAATTTTGAAAATGTTGAAATTTGTTATTTCGATGAAAATTAAAAAAGTTTTAGGATTTAAAAAATTTTCAAAAAGTAGCAAAATCTTTTTCGGCAGATAGAGCAGTGTAATGAAAACTTTCAGTATATATGGAATATATTTGTGAATGAACCCCATAAAATTGTTCGATTAAACCAAATTCAAACAAAAGTTGCAAGATTTACAACTTTTAAAAGTTCCGAAAATTTTAGCGCAGTTGTTAGTAGATGTTAAATATTTTTTATTTAAATATACATTCCATATAATATTCAATTAATGTAAAGATTTATCAAAGCTAATCAGAGCTTTTCTTTCATACCAAAACAAAACCAAAAAATGGTATTTATAATTTAAAAAATTTAAAATTAAAATAATTAAAAAAAAAATGTAATTGTTTTATCCCTTAGAGGGTTCAATTTCTGAATGTTCACAGTTAATTCTTTTAGTTTTAATTCGTACATCTGAATTTATATATATAAATACTGTTTTTAGTGCTTAGAGAATTTCAAATTAATAGCGTTTGAAACTAAACAATTTTGGTTTTGTAACATTAGCCAATTTCTAGAGGTTTTAAATTCAACAATTTCTGAATTATGAATTGTTATTCTTAAATAAAGACTAAAAAAATGTTATTATTTGAAATATAATAATTTGGGACTAACAATATTTATGAATCATCATTTCCTTAATTATTTAACTCTTTTCAAAATTTGTTAGAACTCTTAATATTTAAAAATGTTACATTATGAATTTTCAAATATTTAATGTTCTGTTTATGTTTTTAATATTAGAAAATAATTGTAATGGATTTTGACGATTTCCAAATATTTTAAGGGATTTTAAGGGATCTTAACGAATTTTGTGAGAATTTAAGGGAATAAACTAAATTTTATTTCAAGGAATTTCAAGAGATTTCGTTTCAAAAATTTGTAGGAATCTTAATATTTAAAACTTTGTTATTATGAATTTTTTAATCATTTTCGAATTAAAATTTAAGAATGTGGTTTCCAATTTACTTTCACAATACTAATTATAGTACCTAATGCTTAAAAAAAATCTTGGTCAGAAATATGTAATTATACCTGCAAGTATTATGATTTAATTATTAATGAAGGAATTTTTAGAAGAGAAAACATTCTTAATTATGAAAACGATTTGAAAAATATAAAATCTGTTTATTAACAAAAAAATTGAAGTTTTTCCAGTTTTTTTTATATCGTCGTAAATGTAATTTCAACGACCTGAGTATATCCAATTTGAAAAAAAATTCTTTAATGGTACAAATCATTTAACATTATTTAAAAAATTATGAAATGTCTTATGAAAAAACTATTTCTTGTTTTATTATTGTGAAAATAAATGTTTAATATTTCCCCTAATTTCCCCCTTTGTATGAAAATATTAGTAGTACGGATATTAGTAGTACTCAAAAAGATAAACAATTTATTCTCATGACTTTTTTTGATAAAACAAAAATTACTGGAGTTATAGCATTTACAAAATTCCAAAAAACAAATTAAAATGAACATTTTAAGCCAAACAACGCACGATATGAAAAAAAAGTCAAGAAATGAAAAATGTTTCTTTTTGAACACCTTACAATATTTTTATGAGACTTTTAATTTTCTTGAAAAATCGAAAATACAAGATACGAAAAAAGATGAATCGACAAAAATTATGCACTTAAAAAAGATCTACAAATTTGTTATTAATGACTTTTTGATTGGACGCGTATTTTTTGTTTCATTTGTAAAAAACTGATTTAAGAATAAAATAAATTGAATTTCTCGACAAATGTCACAAAACACGAAAAAAATTGATAGACCAAAGTTGTTCACTCAGGCAAGAGCTACACATTTCTTATTAATCATTTTTTGATAAGATGCGTAATTTGTGTTTCAATCTTGAAAAATAACATTAAGATTAAAAAAAATTGTGGAAAAAAGCGCAAGGTACGGAAAAAGATAAATAGACAAAAGTTGTTCAACCAAAAAAGATCTACGAATTTGTTATAAAATTTTGTTATAAAAATATATTTAAAATAAAAAAATTAACTTTTTGGAAAAACGATACACGATACAATAAAATTTTATCTGATAACATTTTTCGCCTAAATTACGTTTACAATTTTTCTTAGAACCACATTACGCTAGGATGCATATTTTTGGTCCAAATCGTAAAAAATAACATTGAACATAAACAAATTAAATTAATGGAAAAACGGCACAAGTTGCAATAAAATGCATAATAACAAAATTGTTGTTTTTTTTATAGGATGCGCACTTTTTTTCAATTATAAAAACAAGACAAGGAAAATACATCTGTTTTCAATATCAATGCATATGATGAATTGTAATATTATACATTTATTGAAATGATATCAAATTTTTACGGTAGCTGAAGATAAAATTAAATGCAAAATCAGGAACAAATATTAAAGTATGTATACCATTAAACCATTTCCCTTTCAGGGTAGGCGTGACACTACCCGATTCGGGTAGTGTTTCTAGGTGGATAGTTTTCTTGTAGTTATAAATAACTACAAGTGTGGGCTCACCACACCCATGATATGCCAACAGCACGCAGTATTCTCGAATGGTCACCCATCCAAGTACTAACCGCGCCCAACGCTGCTTAACTTCAGTGATCTGACGAGAACTGGTTTTTTCAGCGTGGCATGGCCGTTGGCCATAAAAAAAATAATTTAAAAAAAAAAAAGTAATTTTTTTTGGCCATCAAAGTAATCATGATAAATGCAATTCGTACTTTATTTTCCAATATCTAAAAAGCAATCACAGGCCGACGTACGGAAATAAATGTAATATACATTTAACATAATAATGTTGAACATATAATGTAGAAAATTTTGCATTTTGGACAAAATCGAGTGCGAAGCACGATAAACGTGATGAGAATGTATTCGTTAAAGCCGAAGGAGCTTTAACGAAAGAGAATTCACAATCACCAAACTACAGTTGTTGATACTTTGACCTTTAATTTTGAAAGGTGTGTGCACAAATGTGGGGGAAATACAAAGACCGAGCGCGTAGCGCGAGATAAATATATTATCGAGCGCGAAGCGAGCCGCGCGCGATGAGAATGTTTTTTTTACGTTGTGATCCCTATAATTTGACCTAATTTCTGTTGAAAAGCTTCCAAAAACCAACCCTGATGATCCATTTAAATTTCCCTCCATTTCTTCTCATATCTTCAATTATCTTTACTCTAAATCAACTGCGCGCTAAATTCCTAGGAAAATACGACAAGAATTCAGTGGTGAACGGAGTTGCCTAGCATCTAGGAAAAATGATACTTGCAAATTAGAGTGAGAAACTGGTACGACTTCTCGAGCTCGTGGGTTTGAGCACCACAATGGATAAGGTTTGGATGGCCTCCAGAAAGTATACTTCTCTCAGGGTTGAATATGCGGTGAAAAACGAAGAAGAGAAGACTGGGAAGACTGGGACGAGTCGAGAGGAGCGGAGTGCACGATAGCGAGCAAATAATAGGGAAATGATTTGCTCCTTGTTAGATAAAGACCTGGGGGACTCGCGCGAAAAGAAATATTGCCCCCAATGAAAGGAAGTGGGGACCGTTCGGATGTAAACGCTCCTTCGGCCGTCTTGCCAGGTCATTCGTGCGCAAACGCTTCTCGATTAGGAGTTAAATAACGCGTGCAGCGTCTCCACGAATCAGCTTCCATTTGTCATTACTACCACCGACCAATTAGAAATATTCCCCTTGCATCTGTTACCAAAAAACCGGAGGGATCGTCTCGTGATTATTCATCTTTTCAATCAAATGTAAATATAATTTTGGGGAGAAAAAGCAGCAGTCATAGAACGTGACACCTCCTATCAAAAGTTCGATTAGGGGTCGACTACGTCACCAATTTTTAGGCTGTTTTTTACCCCCTCCCCCACGATGACGACCGTATTTTTTTCTTCACAGCCCAAAGTGCTCTCAAAATGCCTTTAATTAAAATTAATGTAGATACAACAAAAGAATAATTTTCTGATAAAAAAGATGAATTTTCAACCCAAAAAGACGATTTAAAAAAAAAAAAAAATTTTCATCTAAACAGTTGCTTTACCAACCAAATAGTTAAATTTTCAAGCAACAAAGGCGAATTTGTAGAAAAATAGTTTCGACAAAAAAGTTGATTTTCAAACGACAAAGATGAATTCTTAATTTTTCAACCACAAAAAAAGACTTTTCTACTGTAAGAAACGAATTGTCAAAAAATAGTTGAATTTTCGACGAAATAATTAAACTGTTAATAAAATAGTAGATTTTTAACAAAACTGCTGAATTTTTAACCTACAAAGATGAATTTTTACCCAAAAAGATTAATTTTTAATCAAAAGATGAATTTTCAAAGAATACATGAATTTTGAACTAAATAGTTGAATTTTCAGTTTACAAAAATTACTTAAAAAAAACGAATTTTCAACCAGTTAGGTTGAACAAAAAAGACGAAGTTTAAACAAAAGATTTAAGTTTTCAACCTAAAAATTCGCATGTTTTAGAAAACAGTGGACTTTTGAAAAGGAAAAGATCAATTTTAAAAAAGAAATTTAATTTTTAATGAAAATAGATACATTTTCAACGAAATAGTTGAATTTCGAAAGTGAAAAATATCAACAAAATTTCAACAAACAAGATTAATTTTCTACTCGGAAAGACGATTTAGAAATAATAATAATAATAATTTTTAACTAAAAAGTTGCTTTACCAACCAAATAGTTGAATTTTCAAACAATAAAGACATATTTGTAGTAAAATAGTTTTAAAAAAAAAGTTGACTTACAAATAAGAAAGATGAATTCTTAATTTTTCAATCACAAAGAAAGACTTTTCTACTGTAAGAAACGAATTGTCAACAAAATAGTTGAATCTTCGACGAAATAATTAAACTGTTAACAAAACAGTAGATTTTTAACAAAACTGCTGAATTTTTAACCTACAAAGATGAATTTTTACCCAAAAAGATTAGTTTTCAATCAAAACATGAATTTTCAAAAAAATACATAAATTTTGAAATAAATAGTTGAATTTTCAGTTAAAAAAATTACTTAAAAAAAACGAATTTTCAATAAGTTAGGTTGAACAAAAAAGATAAAGTTTCAACAAAAGATTTTAATTTCCAACCTAAAAAGTCGCATTTTTTAGGAAACAGTTGACTTTTGAAGCGGAAAAGATGAATTTTAAGAAAGAAATTTAATTTTTAATGAAAATAGATCAATTTTCAACGAAATAGTTGAATTTAGAAAGTAAAAAATATCAACAAAATTTCAACAAACAAGAATAATTTTCTACTTAGAAAGACTAATTTTTTAACAAAATACATTAATTTTCTACCAAATAGTTGAATTTTCAATTTATAAAGGATACATTTTTAACAAAAAATGGAATAGTTAAATTTTTAAATAAAAAACTGATTTATAAACAAAACAAAAATTCATTTTCAACAAAATAGTTCATTTTTCAACTAAAGAGGAGGATCTTTGAAAAAATGGAATTATTAAGAAAGTAGTTTGACTTTTAACCAAGTAGTGTAATTTTCAGCAAAAAAATGAATTTTTAATTAAACAGTTAATTTTTTAATCAAAAGATAAATTTTACACCCAAAAGATTAATATCCTACAAAAAAGACGAATTTCCAACAAAATACATGAACTTCTAACCAAATAATTGAATTTTTAGTTCAAAAAGTTATTTGAAAAAAAAAATATCAACCAGTTATATTCAACAAAAAAAGCTTTAGAAAACAGTTGACTTTTAAATCGGAAGAGATGAATTTTTAACAATAAAGTTAATTTTCATTAAGGTTTAAGTTTGAAAAATTATTATTTAACAAAATAGATACATTTTTAACCAAAGAGGAGAATCTTTTAATGAAAAAGAATTGTTAACAAAGTAGTTCAACTTTCAACCAAGTAGTATAATTTTCAGATAACAAAGATGAATTTTCAACAAAATAGTTAAATTTTCTACTAAAAAATGCATTTTTCACCAAAAAGATTAATTTTCTAGCGAATAGTTTAATTTTCATATAAGTACAATTTTTAACAAAATAGTTAAATTTTCTACCAAAATAGTTAAAATTTTATCTAGAAATATGACTTTTAATGGTTAAATTCAACGAAAAAGGACGAACTTTCAACATAAAAGTCGAATCCTGTACCAAAACAGATTAATTTTCAACCGAAGAGCTGCAGTTTTTACCAAAGAGGATGAATTTTCAACCAAGAAGATTAATTTTCTACAAAAAATGACGAGATTTTCAACAAAATACATGAATTTTCAACTGAAAAAGATCAATTTTCAACCAAAAAGTTTAATTTTCCTACAAGTTTAACTAAAGAGATGAGTCTTTAACCAAAAAATGAATTTCAAACAAACTTGTTCAACTTTTAACCAAGTAGTTGAATTTTTTACCAAAAAGATGACTTTTTAACAACATACTTGCAATTTCAAAAAAAATAATTTAATTTTGAAACAGAATACAATTTTTAACCATACGAAATGAATTTCGAACAAAAAATATAATATTAGACTTTGCAACAAAAAAAAATTAGCTTTCTACCACAAATAATTTTTTTTTATTGGGCTCTAATAATTCAGTACGCATTTAAGCGAAAAAGGGGAGAAAGCGGAATTTATTCGAAAAAAGGGAGAAAAAAATTCCTTAAAAAAGGGGGAAAGAGGGGAATAGGGTCAAGAGTGTGAAGTCTGAAATACGAATGTGAATTTCAAACTTATTAAGTAATCATTGAATTGTATCGCTGCAGGGCCATTTTTCGAAAAATCTGCAAACTTTATTAATTGATGTCATGGTGTTTGACCAGCGAAATATAGTAAATAATATGATGTTAATGTTTTTTGTCTACTAGGTCTAAAATCAATATTTTTTGAATATTGATTGATAATTTTATAAGTTGTGAAAAAAATCTTTCTAGCTCCGCTGGGATTCGACCACCAGGTCTTTCAGATTTCCGGTCTGATGCTTCAACCAACTAAGCTATGGAGAGACGAGAAGATTTTCTTCACAACTCCTACAAGTTGAATATCAACGTCATTCAGTGTACTTGCAATATTAATTTTTAATCATTCCAACATGAGAGTGATTTTATTAATTGATGTTATGGTTTTTGACCAGCAAATCTGCAAACTTTGTTCAAATTTATCATCAGGAAATGTCCCAAATTTTCTGTAAGTTCGTAACGTTAATTTCACTGGACCATCCCCCTCTCACCAACAAATTGATAACGTAGTTTATGGACAGCCCCTTATTGTAATTTCTCTCGTGCTCGAACTATGGGGGAAGGTGTCACGTCTTAATAGTAGGTGACACTCATCTGGTTTATTTAACCATTCAAAAGTAGATAAATGTCAGCTTTTTCGAAAATATATTATAAATTAATATTGTTGATATAATACCCTAGTTTATATGGAGAATCATAATTCTTCGGACAAAGCAACCTTTGACAAATCGGAAGTGACGAATCATAGGTTGGGGAAGGTGTCACGTCTTAATAGTAGGTGACACTCATCTGGGTTATTCAACCATTCAAAAGTAGATTGAATGTCATGTTTTTCGGAAATATATTATAAATTAATATTGCTGATATAATACCCCAGTTTATATGGAGAATCATAATTCTTCGGACAAAGCAACCTTTGACAAATCGAAAGTGACGAATCATAGGTTGGAGAAGGTGACGACCTGCGACTACAAGGAGACCACCAGCTACTTTTTGCAGAGTCACTTTTCATCACTTGGATATCGCCCCCCTATCTCCTGTGGCTTATTCCAATCCTGTTTCCCGGCCATCGAACCGATCCCATCACAGCGCTTCTACCGCCAATCAATATGATACGCCGCTTCACTCGTCATCCTCTCTGAGCTTTTAAACTTTTGCTTCCTAGATCGATATGGCATAATATCTTAGAGGCGAAAGTAAAAATAGATTGCGGGAAAATGTATGAAAGGTTGTGGGGTGGGAAATTGTTGAAAAGTAGTATGGAATGAATCCGAGGTACCTACATTTTGTTGGAGAGAATAGAAGACCATATCAAGTATGCTGTCCCAAATTCTTATCCATTTCAATACGCTTGTTTGACAGAAAACAAATCAAATCTGTGAAAATTTTTCGGAAAATCTTATACCTTTCTATCAACATTAACTTATTGAAACTTTATTTAATCCTAATCGCACAAGATTTGTATCAAATCCAATGTTTCAGAATCATGGGAGTTTCTATCTGTCTGTCAAGAAATCTTATATTTTTCTATCAACATTTTATCGTTGAAACTCTGGTCAATTTTAACCGCAAAAGACTTGTGTCACATCCTATGTTCCAGAATCATGGAAGCTTTGGTCTACCTCTATCTGTCGAGAAATCTTATACCTTTCTTTCAACATTCTCTCATTGAATCTCTGGTAAATCTTAATCGCACAAGACTTGTATCAAATCATATGTTCCAGAATCATGGAAGTTTTGGTCTAACTTCATTTGCCGAGAAATCTTATACTCTTCTACCAAAATTTTCTCCTTGAAAATCTATTAAATACTGAACCTACAAAACTTGTGTCAAATCCTATGTTCCAGAATCATGGAAGCTTTGGTCTAACTCTATCAGTCGAGAAAT
>CAKNYM010053236.1:855919-876295 GCA_932195095.1 Andricus curvator
ACTTGTATCAAATCCTATGTTCCAGAATCATGGAAGCTTTGGTCTAACTTTATCTGCCGAGAAATCTTATACTCCTCTACCAACATTTTCTCCTTGAAAATCTATTACATATTGAACCTACAAAACTTGTGTCAAATCCTATGTTCCAGAATCATGAAAGCTTAGGCCTAACTATATCTGTCGAGAAATCTTCTACTTTTCTCTCAACATTTTCTCATTGAAAATCTGGTAAATCTTAATCGCAAAAGACTTGTATCAAATCCTATGTTCCAGAATCATGGAAGCTTTGGTCTAACTTCATCTGCCGAGAAATCTTATACTCTTCTACCAAAATTTTCTCCTTGAAAACCTATTAAATATTGAACCTAGAAAACTTGTGTCAAATCCTATGTTCCAGAATCATGAAAGCTTAGGCCTAACTCTATCTGCCGAGAAATCTTATACTTTTCATTCAACATTTTCTCATTGAAACTCTGGTAAATCTGAATCGCAAAAGACTTGTATCAAATCCTATGTTCCAGAAGTTATCGAATGTTATCAGCCACCAGAGATGTGGTCCTATGTCTGAATCCTATGTCTCTATATCTCCAAAATTTCTATCAAGTTCTGTCCGTTGTAAAATCTTATACTTTTTCGATCAACAGTTTTTTATTGAAACTCCATCAAATCTTATTCGCGCCAGACTTGTATCAAATCCTATTTTCTAGAACCAGGAAGATTTCTATCGAATTCTACTCCTCGAAAAATCTTATACTTTTCTACGAAGATATTGTTATTACAAATTTTAATAAGAAAGTATAAGATTTTTTGACAGACACAATTGCAAAAAATCTTCCAAGATTTTGGAACAAAGTATTTGATACAAATCCTGTGTCGCCATAAGATTTGATAGAATTTGAATGATAATCTGTTGAGAGAAAAGTAGGAGATAAGATTTGATAGACGTTTGATGAAAATATCTTGATGAAAAAATATAAGATTTCTAGGTGGGTAGTTTGATAGAAAGGTCTATCAAATGTGCTGATTTTGATTTGTGAAATTTGCTTGATGGAATTAGGTGGAATTTTTATCAAAATGTGCGAAGTTGAATAATAACTTAATAAGTTTGAAAATCACTTTACACCCTATTTCTCTATTTTCCCCTTTTCGAAGAATTCCTCTTTTTCCCCTGTTTTGAAGAAATTTCATCTTTTCTTCGTTTTTTTGCGCTTAAATGTGAAATGAATTAATAGAACCCAATAAGAAAATGAAAAGTCTGCTATTGGATTTTTGGTTCGAAATTCATTTCGTTTGGTTAAAAATTCTACTATTTGGTTGAAAACTTAATAATTTAGTTACAAATTATCAACTACTAATTAAAAATTATTAAAATTAAATTATTATTGATCAATGAACTACTTGGTTAAAAGTTGAACCATTTGTTAAAAATGAATATTTTCCATTAAAGATTCATCTTTTTGGTTGAAAATTTAACTATTTCGTTGCAAATTCAACTAGTTTGTTTAAAATTATACTATTTATTTGAAAATTTAGATCCCTGGTAGAAATTTAACTTTTTTGTTGAAAATTCATATTTTCGGGTTGAAAATTCAACTGGTTTGTCAACAATTTATTTATTTTGTTGAAAATTCGTCTTCTTGGTTATAAAACTGATCCTATTTTTAAAAAATTCAACTTTTTGTTCGAGGATTCAACTTTTTTGTCAAAATACATCGTTTTTGGACGAATTTAACTGATAGAAAATTCTTTTCTTGTTTTGTTGCAAAGCATTTTTTTAAAATGAAAATGTAATATTCCATTTTTAGTTGAAAACTGATATTTTTAGTTAAAAATGCAACTATTTGGGAAAATATTAATCTTTTCTGATTTGAATATTAACATTCTTGTTGAAAATTCATCTTTGCGGGTATCAAACTCAACTGTTTTTTAAATCATTCAACTTTTTGCCTTGAAATCTTAACTAATGTTTTGAAAATTTGTCTTCTTTGGTAGAAAATTAATATTCTTGGTTTAAAATTCATCTTTGTAGGTCAAAAATACAGCTATTTATTTAAAAAATCAACTTTTTTTTAAAATTTTGTTTAAAGTCATTTTTTTAAGTCCTTTATTTAACTGGTAGAAAATTTGGTTGGTTTTTCCTCAAAAATAGTTTTTTTAAGCTGAAAATGTAACTATTCCATGTTTGGTTGAAAACCTATCTTATTTTGTTAAAAATTCAACTATCTGGTTAAATATTTATCTTTCTGGATTAAAAATGATCTTTTTCGTTAAAAAATTATCTTTTCGGATATAAAATCTATAGTTTGAAAACTTAACTCTTGTTTGAAATTGTTTTTCTTAGTGGAGAATTAATCTTCTTGTTTGAAAATTAATATTTATAGGTTGAAAATTCAGCGATTTGTTTAAAAATTAAACTTTTTTGTTGAAAATTTAATTATTTTGTTGACAATTCAACTATTTTGTTAAGTCATCTTTTTTGGTCGAAATTTCAAATGGTTTCTTGAAAATTGATTTTTTTTATTTTTTTTTTTAAATTTAAATCTTGTTTGGTAGAAATATCAACTATTACATTTTTCGTTGAGAATTCATCTTTTTTCTTTAAAAAATCCTCTACTTGGTTAAAAATGCCACTATGTTGTTCAAAATTTAATTATTTTGTTGATAATTCAACCATTTTGTTAAAGTTTTCTCTTTTGTCGAAAATTTTACTCACTTAAATCTAATCTTGTAAATTGTCAGCAGAAGTAGAGTCTTTTTATAATAAACTTAAATTGATCTACCATCTAGAATCAGCAGACTCATCTAATTTTAAGGGAAGTACATAATTTCATCAAACCTTACTCGGTACCTGATGGAAATATTTTTCTGACTTTTTCCACAATATTCACAACTCAAATTAGAAAGCAAATTTGGAAATTGATTATGATTAAGAATGTCATAGAACGGACTAATTTTATTGAAACGAAGAAATTAGTACATTTTAATGATCATTCTGGCATTTGATATTTCTCCTCGTTGGCTCAGTTTGTTCATACTTATGCAGAGAGAATTATTATTGACTCTCTACAGATTCTATAAATAAGTCTCCAAGCCCAGAAGGCTCATTAGGACAATTATTTCAAAAGGCAACATTGATAATAAATTATAGTCTTCGATTATACAATTTTACTCGTGATACCAAACTCAAAATTGAGTCTAGGGAAAAGATATTTTCTAGGTACCCTGAAGAGCTTCAGTTTCCACAATCAACTTTTCTCGCCAATCAAGAATCGTTCTTATTAAAATCCTCATTACAGTTCCCGCTGTTCACATACTGATGGGTGTAGTTTCAAAGTTTGTTTTCGTTGTATAAAAAAACTATTTTCATTTGAAAAAATATTAGTTTCAGCCCTTGAATACATAAAAACCCATCTCCAGTTGTTACTTCTTCTTCTGCCTCCCTAGAGAAATGTTTCTCTTCTTTCTCATCGCATTTCCATAAATTCTCAGCTATCTTTTCCGTAATAAATTGTCCCTATCATTGTTTTCTTTCATTATTATCAAAATTACGCGCTCTCTATCCTAAAATTTCGAAATCTGCTGAGGAAGTAATGGTAATAATGAAGGGTGACGAGGAGGAAGCTGTGGATATTTTCGAGCGGAATGAATCGATGTGCAGGGATGCAGGATCCAGCATGACTTGTGATTCTGTAGGTGGTTGGCAGACTCGCGCGAGCTCTGCACACCCTGAACTGACCGGGACCGGTCGGCCGAACGACGGACGGCTGACTGCCTTCCTGATTGATGATCGCTACTGGACTCTCTGCCGCCATGCATACCGCACTAACACATCCTCTATCCAGTTTCGCAATCCGCTCACTCCAATGTTAAAAAAGCTACCCTCTTCTTTCCTTCCACAGTGTACAGTGTACACGACCAATCCTATTCTCGACTTCGCGCCTCCGTTCTAATCTCTTCACACGATTCAAATAACACCTTGTTTTTCTAGAGGATCTAAAATCAATCACTACCACTACCACACGACTGTTAGTCCTTTCGGCTTATCATGATCTTAACTTCGTTAGCATCCAGAATCAACTACACGACTGGACAATTCTGCCCTAGATCGTTGGACTCGTCTGAAAAAGCTGCATCTAATGGTGTTAATAAAAAAAGATACCTCATCGACATACGTTGCATCCTTTTCGAGAGGAAAGTGTCTTTTCTGATGCAGCAAAGTTGCAGAAAAATTGGATGTATTTTTCATTATAGCATTCTTTTATTCCAGAACAATTTTGAATTTGACTCAATGTTTAGGGTTTCGTAGCCCTGGACAGAAACCTTTATAGTTTCGGTCAGGTGTTCGTCCGTCTAATTTTTTTCCCCGGAAGGGGACTCAGGAGATGTTAGGGGAGAGGAAGCAACGGAAGTGGAGTAGAATGAGGGAAAATGGGAGTAGAAGAAGTAGGGGAAGTTACAAAAGGGGAAGTGAGGGAAGGAGGAGTAGAAGAAGTAGGGAAAGTGATATTTGACAAGGGGGTGAGCAGAGCAGGGAGTGAGAAGTGCGAGGAGCGTAAATACGATGGGAAGAGCGCGTAGGGAGTGATGGTGTAGTGGTGGGGATGGCAGAAAGGTAAGGGGAGGCGTTAAGGGTAAGTAGGGAGTGGAAGGTCTTATGAAGGCTAGTATAGGAGGGAAAGGAATGGAAGTAGGGGAAGTTTCAAAATGGGAAGTGAAGGAATGAGGAGTAGGTAAAGTCGGGGGAAGTGATATTTGACGAGGGGGTGAGCAGGCGAGGGAGTAAGAAGAAGTGCGGGGAGCGTCAATAGGATGGCGAGGGGCATGTAGGGAGTGATAGAGTAGGGCTGAGGAGGACAGAAAGGTAAGAGGAGGCATTGAGGGGTATCAGGGAGGGGGAGGTCTTGTGAAGGCTAGTTAGTATATGAGGGAAAGGAATGGAAGTAGGGGATGTTACAAGAGGGGAAGTGAAGGAAGGATGAGTAGGAGAAGTAGGGAAGCATATTTGATGAGGGGGTAAGCAGGGAAGGGAATGAGAAGAAGTGCGGGAAGCACTAATAGGATGAGAAGGGCGCGTGGGGGGTGATGAAGTAGGGATAAGGAGGGCGGAAAGGTAAAAAGAGGCGTAGAGGGGAAGTAGGTAGGGGACGTCTTGTGTAGGCTAGTATAGGAGGGGAAGAGATGGAAGAAGATTTAAGGAAATTGATAGGAAGGAGCGTGGAAGGGATGAAAGTGGGGAGGAGGTAAGAGAGGTAAAAGTGGGTTGATAAGGATTATAAGATATGATCCGATAGGATAAGAATGATAAGATAGAAGAGAGTAAAGAGGGGGAAATATAAGGGGAGAGGAGAGATTTTAATGACTAAAATATTGTATTAATAGGATACGAAACCCTTTTTTGTAGGCACATGGCGCCTACTTTGACTAATTTTTATTAAGTTTGAAATGTTACAACAACAAAAATACATTTTCAACAAAAGAGTTGAATTTTCAAGCCAAAAAGACGAACTTTCTACAAAACAGTTGAATTGTTATCCCAAAAGTATCAATTAAAAAAAAAAGTTAATTTCTATCCAAACAGTTCAATTCTTCACCAAAATAGTTGAATTTTCAAACCAAAAAGATGAATTTTCAACAAAACAGCCGAAACTTCTACCAAAAAGAATAACTTTTTTTTAAATTGTTAAATTTTCAACAAAATCGTGAAACTTTCGAACAAATAATAAAAATTTTCACCAAAAAAGATGAATTGTCAACAAAAAGTATAATAGTAAACTCTTCAACCAAAAGGAATTAACATTCAACCAAAATAGTTGAATTTTTTATTAGGTCCTATCAATTTCGGTCGAATTTAAGTGGAAAAACGAGAAAATGAGATAAAAAGGGGAAAGGGGGAAAGTAGAAAAAAAAATAATATTTTTTTTTTGTTGAAAATTCAACTGTTATTGAAAATTCGTTTTTTTACATTCTCATTCTAATGAGAAGGTATTGGTTTTATGTAAAATTTGACATAGTCGGTTTTCATCAAATCTCCACGTTTTGAGACCCCCTGAGCTAAAAAAAACGATTTTTGCCAAGGTGTCTGTCTGTCTGTAGTCTGTCTGTCTGTCAGTCTGTCTGTCTGTCTGTCTGTAGCCACGATAACTTTCGAAAAAATGATCAGATTTAATTGAGCTTTGGCACACTTTTTTATGGCCTAAAAAGAAAGAACGAGTTCGTTAACCAGCTATTTTGGATGAAAATTCAAAAAGTGAGCACATTTTGAAAATTTTTGTGACCACTTTTTTTGAAGATTTTAAAATTCTATGTACGGTTATTAGTAGTACGCAAAATGACGAACGAAATATTCTTATGACTTTTCGTGATCAAAAAAAAATTACTGGAGTTATAGCATTTTCAAAATTCCAAAAAACAAACGAAAATGAACATTTTAAGCCGAAAAACGCACGATATGAAAAAAAGTTAAGAGGAGAAAAACGTGGCTTCTTGAACACACTATGATATTTTCATAACAACTTTTTGAATTTTTTGAAAAATAAAAAATTCAAATTTTGATCGCACAAAAAAATAATGAAAAATCAAAAATTCCATTTTGCTGTGAAACTATGCAAGATACGAGAAAAGATCATTCAACCAAAATTGTGCAACTAAAAAAGATCTACAAATTTTTTATTATTCAAATTTTGATATGACGCGTAGTTTTCGTTTTATTCGTAAAAAAAAGCATTGAAAATAGAAAAATCAAATTTTTAGACGAATAACACGAGCTACGAAAAAAATGACAGGAACAAAATTTGTTCATCCAAGAAGGAGGTACAAATTTGTTGTGAATCATGTTTCGATAGGATGCGTAGTTTTTGTTTTATTCGGGAAAATAACATTGACAGTAAAAAAAATCAAATTTTTGAAAAAACAATGCAAGGTACGAAAACAGATAAATGAACAAAAATTGTGCATTCAAAAAAGATTTAAAAACTTGTAATCAATTTTTGTCAATCAATATCATTATTTTTCATTTGAAATCAAATACAAATTTACTAATTTGTATGTGAAGAACATATAACATGAAGCACAAAGTGCGCGCTCAATGTATTTACCAAATCGCACGCCGTAAGTGCGTTCAAACTTTTTTGTTTCTATCATACGGTGCACACAACCGAGCGTGGAACGCAAGGTTCAAATGATTTTCAAATCAAATATCGAGCGCGAAGCGCGAGTGTCTGGATGAGAATGTGTTCCTTAAGGTCGATAGAACCTTGAGTAAACAAAGTTTTTTTTCAGTCTAAAATAAAAACAAATTTAACAATCACTTAATATGTAGAGGTTTCGATAATTTTATTGTATTTGCAAACAAACTTTTTCTTTTCATCGAAGTCGAACACGAAGTTAAAAAATCTAGAGGAACCGAGCGTAAAGCGCGATGTAGATACGCCCGAGCGCGTAGCGCGAGGTGAATACATAATCGAGCGCGAAGCGCGAGATAAATATATGATCGAGCGCGAAGCGCGAGATCCAAAAGTTGCGCGCCCTAGGCGCGCTCAAACTTGGGAGCGAAGCGAGCCGCGCGCGAAGCGCGCGATGAGAATGTGCCCGCGAGGCGGGCAGATTTTTAAAAATGAAAATGACTGCTTAGAAAATAAAGTTAATTTTCCCCTGCAAACTTTTTGATTTCGGAGGGTAATAACAAATCTTATGGTAACTCAAGTGGGGAAAGGGGAAGTTTAATATTTCAGAAAAAAGTCTTACGTAACTTGCGGATGACCACTAAACCTCTTAGACTACGATATGAAGAGTAAAGTATCTGTCAGAGAGTGCTAATGTCCTTATGTCACATAAATGTGAAAAGCATCTATTTATAGACATAAGTATGGTATGAGTAAAGAGAGGAAATAGTGTTAACATTATTTCCATTCATATCTCATGAATACTAAATTTGTAAAATATTATAATTATAGTGAGTGGTATATTTATAGAATGATATTCAGTGTTACGCGCTAATTAACTATAGTTTGATTTTTTTAAATCTTAGACTGCGATATGGAAGGTAATGCCTGCGTCAGAGCGTGTAATGCTTTGGGTTACATAAAAGTGAAACGCGTCTATTTATTTAAATATTTAGTTTTTACATTTAGATTTCGTTATATTTTTTATGCGTTAACATGTTAGATAAAAGTATGGAGAGTAATTTCTGCGTCAGAGCGTGTAATGCCTTGGGCCCCATAAAAGTAAAACATGTCTATTTATTTTACTCAAATTTAGATTATGTTATATTTTTTATGCGTAAACATCTTAATGGAGGGTAAAGCCTGTGTCAGAGCGTTAAAGGCCTCGGCTCACATAAAAGTGAAACACGTCTATTATTTCAAAAATGTAGCTTTCAAATTAAGATTTTGTTATATTTTTTATGCGTGTACATTTCAGACTGCGATATGGAGGGTAAAGCCTATGCAGGGCGTTAAAGTCCTCGGCTCACAATAAAGCGAAACGCGTCTATTAATTAAAAAATGTAGCTTTCAAATTAAGATTTTGTTATATTTGTTATGCGTAAACATCCTAGACCGCGATATGGAGGGTAAAGACTGTGTCAGAGCGATACAGTCCTCGGCTCACATAAAAGTGTAACGCGTCTATTTATTTGCAAATGAAGCTTCTAAATTTAGATTTTGTTATATTTTTTATGCATAAATATCTAAGACCGCGATATGGAGGGTAAAGCTTGTGTTAGAGCGTTAAACTTCTTGGATTATATAAGAGTGAAACGCTTATACTATGCAGCTTTCGAATTTAGATTTTGTTATATTTTTCTATGCGTAAACATCTTAGACTGCGTTATGGAGGGTAAAGCCTGTGTCAGAGCGTTAAAGTCCTCGACTCACACAAAAGTGAAACACGTCTATTCATTCAAAAATGAAGCTATCAAATTAGGATTTTGTTATATTCTTTATGCGTAAACATCTTAGACTGCGATATGAAGGGTAAAGCCTGTGTCAGAGCGTTAAAGTCCTCGGCCCACATAAAAGTGAAACACGTCTATTCATTCGAAAATCTAGCTTCCAGAATAAGATTTTGTTACATTGTTTATGCGTAAACATTTCAGACTGCGATATGAAGGGTAAAGCCTGTGTCAGAGCGTTAAAATCCTCGGCTCACAATAAAGTTAAACGCGTCTGTAATTTTAAAATGTAGCTTTCAAATTAAGATTTTGTTATATTTTTTATGCGTAAACATGTTAGACTGCGTTATGGAGGGTAAAGCCTGTGTCAGAGCGTCAAAGTCCTCGGCTCACAATACAGTTAAACGCGTCTATTAATTCAAAAATGTAGCTTTCAAATTAAGCATTCGTTATATGTACTTTCTATGCGTAAACATCTTAGGAGGTGATATGCAGGGTAAAGCCTGCTTTAGAGTGTTTAGTGCCTTTGCTCACATAAAAGTGAAACGCGTCCATTCATTTTAATATGCGGCTTTCAAATTTAGATTTTAAATTTTTTATGCGTAAACATCTTAGGCCTTGATATGGGGAGTAAAGCGTCACCTATTTTTTTGCAGGTGTGACTACCCAATCACTAAAAAAGCGGAAATTATTTCCCAGCATATTGAAGAAAGTTTGAAGACTCGAGAGGGAGCTAACTAACCTTTTTAGAAAGTGAAGGTCGTTCAGGATCCTTGTCAAGGGACCCTGACGTTAAAGAAATTAGGTATGGTAGGGAAGGTAATTGCACGGTTCGATAATGAAGATGCGATGTTTCTTCTCTTTCTCTCTGGCTGCTGTTTGATGTGGCATGACTTTTTATTGGCGGCCTGACATTTTATAAGCAGCCTGGCTTGGCTTGGTCGACGGACTTGAGCCGGGAAAGGGAAATCTTTGAGCATTCGGGATCGCCGTGGCTGTCGGCTAATTACCCCCAGACAACCCTGCTGAACCCCCGGGTTCCACCCTCTGTCGTCGTGGCTCGGCCTCCACGGAGAAAGAAGTAGAGAATGGGAAACCGGCTTCCCTTCATGGGGCTAATGTCCCTTAAAAGTAAAGTGCTTAGTCTACGCCGGATGTAACCGAGCATTCGGTCGCCACTAAGTCGATTTTAAATTGGGACGCTCTGGACTCAACCTGCGACCTACTGTTTATCACATATGGTGGAAAAATTACGGACATCGGGAAATTGCGAATTTTAGTTTTGGGGTCCTAATTTAAGGCCACTTAGGAATGATAAATTACTACTTCCAGCCACTTATCTGATTATTTAAATTATGTGTCTATTTCTAAATTATAATTTTTGTATTATAACATTTTTAGACTAAGACGAATGATGAAATGTATTTTTTTTTCTAAAAAATTACTAAGAATTGTTCAAAATTGCTTGATTTATTTTACAGTGGGTTAGAATCATGAAAACGTAGTCAAAATGTTCAAATTAACTTTTCTAAATTGTATGTTAAAATATCAATTGATAATTAAAGCATTATATTGTGATATATTTTTTTTATATCAAACACTTATATATAATTATTGTCGTGAAGAAAGATAAAAAAAGAAATTTCGAATTTTTTCAAAATTTTAGGGAATACCATCTGTTCCAAAATATCATTATATACGCCACAGGGTGTTGTACACTCGTTTCATCTGAGATATAAAAAAAAATTTAAAGTATAAGCTAATTTTTTGGCGAAAAAATTAAAAGGACTATTTTTAATTTTCAACGAAAAAGATTAATTTTGAACAAAATAGCTGAATTTTCAAACAAGAAACATGAATTTTCAACCAAATGGTCGAATCTTGTAACAAAAAAAATTAGACTGCAACCAAACATAATTGGATTTTCAACCAAATAGTTCAATTTTCAAGCCAAAAATACTATTTTTTTAGACGACAATTGAATTTTCAATCCCCAAGGAAGAAATGTACACCCAACTCTCGGATTCTGTCCCTCCGGTCTCGGCTTTCCTACAACTGCTGGCCCGCAGTGCGCGAGTACTCAGTCGAGTATATTGCGCAATATTATGCATTTCAATTGGAAACAGTTTAGGTGGCCCTGACTGCTTATGTTTGGATCCCCCGAATTGTGGCCAAGGCTATTTGCAGGGAACCCCCAACACTGGACTGAAACCGAGAGTTCGGTGAATCTAAAAACACGACTGTTCAGCAAAACATTAATTTTTTTAATAAAATAATTAAACTTTTCACAAAATAATAGAATTTTAACAATAGAATTAAATGTTCTACAAAATAGTTGCATTTTAAACTGAAATGATGTACTTTCAACAACGAAAATGAATTTTCAGGAAAAAAGTTCAACTTACAACCAAGTAGTTCAATTTTCAATCAATAAATACTAATTTTCTTAAACAAAAATGTAATAGTTTATATTTCAACCAAAAAAGATTTTAATTTTTAATCAAAAACAGTTCAATTTAACCAAAAAAGACAATTTTTTCACAAAATAGATAAATTCATAACCAAAACAGAATAATTTACAATTAAATAGTTGCATTTTCAACCAAAAATGACCAAATTTCTACCAAAAGAGATGCATATCCAAATCAAAACCAAAAATAGAATAATTAAATTTGCAGTTAAAAATAATTTATTTTCAACAACAAGAATTTGGATTTACAACAAAATAGTTAAATTTTCAATCAAAGAGACAGAAACTAATAAAATGAATTTTTAACAAAGTAGCTCGATTTTCAATTAGTTAGTTGAAATTGATTCGAAAAGATTAATTTTCCACCAAAAATATGAATTTACAACAAAATACATAAATTTTCAAAAAAAAAGTATTTTCAAAAAAAAAAAAAGAAGAATTTTCAAGAGAATAGTTAAATTTTCAACCAAAGAGATCGATCTTCAGCTAATAAAATGAATTTTTAACAAAGTAGTTAAACTTTTAACCAATTAGTTAAATTTTCGATTAGAAAGATTAATTTTTTACCCAAAAGTTAATTTTCAACTGAAATAATAGAATTTTCAATAAAAAAAGAGGAGTTCACAGCAAAAAAGTTGAATTTTTAAGCCAAATAGTTGAATCTTGAAAAAAGCGAATAATTTACAGCAAAAAATGGAATGGTTAACTTTGCAGTTGAAAAAATTGATTTTCAACAAAGAAAATCGGATTTGCAATAAAATAGTGAAACTTTCATCCGAAGAGATAGATCTTCAACTATTAAAATAAATATTTACCAAAGACGAATTTACAACAAAATACATAAATTTTCAACCAAATTGTTGAATTTTTATCTAAAAGCTACTAATTTTCAACTAATAATGAAATGGTTGAAGTTTCAGTTGAAATATTAATTTTTAACAAAAAAAAAAGAATTTGCAACCAAAGATATGGATCTTCAACTAATAAAATGAATTTTTTGAAAGAAATTAAACTTTCAATCGATTAGTTAAATTTTCAATTAAGAAGATTAATTTTCTATCAAAAAAGACGAATTTAAAACAAAAAAAATGAATTTCCAATCAAATTGTTGAATTTTCAACCAAAAACAATCAATTGTCAACCAATAATGGAATAGTTAAATTTTCATTTGAAAACATTAATTTTCAACCCAAAAAGAACGAGTTTTTAACAAAATAGGAAAATTTTCAACTAATTAAATGAATGTTTAACAAAGTAGTTTAACTTTCAAACAATTATAGTTAAATTTTTAATCAAAAAGGATGAATTCTCAATGAAAAATATGGTAGTTGAATTTTCATCTAGAAACAATCAATTTTCAGCCAAAAATGGATTAATTAAATTTTCAACAAAATAGTCCAATCTACAACCAAATAGTAGAATTGTTAACCCAAAAGAGATGAATTATGACCAAAAATATAATAGTAGACTTTTCAATTAAAAAGAATTAACTTTCAAAAAATAATTGGATTTTCTTACCGGGTCAATTCGCATTTAAGCGAAATAGGTGGGTGGGCCGAAAAACCACAAAATGTGTCATTACGAATTCAATTTTCAAAAATTTCGAAAAATTTCTCATCATTGGTCAAGTTGATTGAAAATTTTCAAATTTTTTTATTTTTTGAGTCTGGACAAAATTTTGTTCCAATTTTTTGTTTGTAGATTTTATGGAAGTTAATAAACTTAGACAAAAAAAAGTCAGAAAATAATTTTGTCTTCGAAATACAATATTTCAAAAAATAACGTGAAATGCAATTTTGTTAATTTGTACCTAAAGTTGCAAAAAAAATATTTTTCGATTTTTATTTTTTTATGCTATTTTTAATGGAGAAATACGTACATATCATTAAGTTTCAAATAAAAGATATTTTTACACAAGATCCGCGAAAAACCGTTCACACAGGTTCCGTAAAAAAGAACAATTTTAACTTAAAAATATGTACGTGTTTCTTTAGTTTATTAAAAAGACCATACAAAATTTGAAAAAAAATTAACAAAATTTCGTTATTTTTTTAAAATAATCTATTTTGACAAAAAATGTTGTTCTTACTTTTTTTTCGCCTATAAACCTTATCCCCCCCCCCCCCCAAATAGAAAATGTTTTTTTCTATTTCTTATGGATCCCGTGTAAATAAATTTTTACGAACCTTGTGTAAAAATGACTCATGTTTTAGGATCCTTCATATTATATTTTGCCGAAAAATTGTTTTCATACTTTCTTCCGTTTAAGGTTATTCACTTCCATAAACTTTACCCCAAAAAAATTGAAAAACAAATTTTTTCTGTACACAAAAATTAAATAATCAAAGATTTGAAACTTTTTAATCGACTTGCCCAATGGTGAAAAATTTAAAAAAATTGTTTTCATTTGTTTGTAATGCCACAAAAAAAATTTCAGTGCTATTAATAATGATCTAATCATTTCAAGTTTTTACGGCCCACCCACTGTGAAGTCTATATTTAGATGTCTTACTTGTAAAGTATTTTTTCTTGAATAGCCCTTTGAAGAATTTTTATGAAATACGCTATTTTTTTTAGAAAATGTAATAATTTGAATAGATTTCTTCAGGACCAACCACAAAAAATCAATCCCACAAACATAAATCCTCCAGATAAAAAATGTTGCTCCTCATGAAAAGGTACGATTAAATTAAATAGAAATCCGAGTCATATGATGCTCCATGGTAATTGTTTCCACCAGACAAAAATATGACCGAAGAATTTAAGCCTTTGGCAGGAGGGATATAAATAAAAATAAAAATAAATCTTGCTCATCAGAAGTGAAACTAACAATGTCGCGAGAGTAAGCGTAGCCTTCAAGATGAGTGAAGGAAAGTAACAGAATAGCTACTGAAAGGATGGAAAGGACTTATAAAAGAGCGGCACTTTGATCGCGGAATGACTATGCGTCTTTGTATTTTCAAGCTAAACAGTCGGTTTGGATGAGAGGTCGGATTCAGTCGGATTAAGCCACTGCCACTATAAGACTGTTGCTACTGTTGTCCGAATCTGAATCTTTAAATCATGTTGCAAGGCCCATTACCGGCAACAGGTTCCGACAACCTGGCGAAAGAATTGCTGTAATTTCAATAGCATCTTATAACCTTTTATGTGAAACAACTCTTGCACCAGATTTACTTTTCTGACCCTTGGGCATAACAAGTTCGAAGAAGCATGAAACTTTCGATAAACGCTATTCGGGTCATTGAATCTTTTGGTGGGAATGAGGTTAGAGTCTTTAGGATCAATTATCATCATAGTTCATATCTAACTTAATTCACGAGATGAATTTTCAACCCAAAGAGACGAATTTGTGAAAAAAAAATAATTTTTGGGCAAATTGTTGCATGAATAACGGAGATGGTTGAACTTTGAAACAAAAGAGATGAATTTTCAAGAAAGTAGTTGAATTTTCGGCCAAAGAGGATGACTTTAACAAAATAGTTGAATTTTCAACAAAATTATTAAATTTTTAAGAAAATAGTTTAATTTTTAACCAAATATGATGAATTTTTAACTAAAATCATGAATCATCAACCAAAAAAAAAGATTTTTTAATAAAGGAGTTTAAATTTTAACGAAAAAATTTCAATTTTCAACCAAGAAGATGAATTTTCAACGAAAGACATGAATTTAAAAAAAATAGTTGAAGTTTCATCTAAAAAAGATAAATTTCCAACCAAAAATGAAATAGTTACATTTCCCATTAAAAAATTAATTTTCAACATAAAAAACGCGTCATCATCAAAATAGTTTAATTTCGACCAAAGAGAGGAAATTTTCAACTTGAAATATAAATATTCAACTGGAAAAGGTTAATTTTCATTTCAAAAAATTAATTTTTAACCAAAAATAAAAAAAATTTTCAACAAAAACGTTAAGTTTTCTACCAAAGAGAAGAATATTTAACGATTTATCAACAAAAAAATGAATTTTTAACAAAGGTGTTTAACTTACAACCAAGCTGTTATTATTTCAACCAAGAAGATAAATTTTCTACAAAAAAAGACGAATTTACCAGAAAATACATACATTTTCAACTAAATAGTTGAATTTTTATCTAAAAATGATAAATTTTTAACCAAATACTTCACTTTTTAACTAGAAAAGAAATATTTTTAACAAATAATTGAATATTTTAATTATCAGTTAAAAAAAAATTTACAAAAAAGAACTAATTTTCAACAAAATAGTTGAATAAAATTCAACTACCAAAAAGATGATCATTTGAACCAAAAAGACGAATTTTCTGCAAAACAGTAGAACCGTATACAAAAGGTCTAACAATTTTTGGATAAAAATGTTCATGTCGTTCAGTAGAAATTCTACTATTTGGTTGATAATTCGTATTTTTTGATTGATTTCAACTGTTTTCGATTTTAAATTCAAATCATTTTGGTTGCTATATAAACTATTTCTTTTTTCGTCAAAAATTCATCTTTTTCTGTTAAAAATTTTTTTTTCTGAAACATTCGACTTTTTAGCTTGAAAACTTAACTCTATTATTGAAAATTTGTCTTTTGGGTAGAAAATTAACCTTCTTTGTTGAAACTTCATCTACTTGGTTAATTATTCAACTGATTTGTTAACAATCTGTATTTTTTTGTTGAATTCAACTGGTTAAAAACTCGTTTTTCTGTGGTAATGTAAAGTCAACTTTTTTGGCCGAAAATTTAACCATGTTGTTAAAGTCTTTTTTTCGATTCAACTGTTTTTGAATTTAAATAAAAATCTTCTTTGGTTGAAATATCAACTATTATATTTTTTGGTTTAAAGTTTAAAAAAAAAAATTTTCTGTTTATTAGAAAATTTAATTATTTTGTTGAAAATCATTTTTTTGTTGCTGAAAACTAATTTGTTTTGAGAACTGGAAATTTACCTATTTTATTTTCGTTCGAAAATTGATCATTTAGTTGAAATTCATGTATTTTGTTGAAAATTTGACTTTTGGTAGAAAATTAATCACTTGGTTAAAAATTCATCTTTGTAGGTTATAAATTCAGATATTTGGTTGAAAATTAAGTCATTTTGTTGAAAAATTAATTATTTTGTTGAAAATTGAACTATTTGAAATTTAAGAATTTTAAATTAGATTACAATCAAATTCAAAATCCTATTTAACTTCCAATTGTCAAGCTAATGTATAGAAATCCTGGAAATAAAACAAGAATCCAACGATCAAATTTGAAGAACCACCAAAAATGCTCCTATTGCAATTCCTAAAAACAAAAAAAAATTGTTTCTTTGGAAAAAAATAAAAAAGAGGAAAGAAAAATGAGAAGGAAGGGGATTTGGTTGGTTGCCTTCTCATTTTTCTTTCCTCTTTTTTATTTTTGTCCAAAGAAACAATTTTGTTGTTAGGAATTGCAACAGGAGCATTTTTTGGTGGTTGTCCAAATTTGATCGTTTGATTCCTGTTTTATTTTCAGGAATTCTATAGATTAACTTGAGTATTGGACGTTAAATAGGATTTTGAATTAGATTGTAATCTAATTTAAAATTCTTAAATTTCAAATAGTTGAATTTTTTTACCATAAAAGATGAGTTTTCATTCCAAAAATATGAATTTTCAACAAAACAGTCGCAATTTTGACCGAAAAAGAGGACTTTAAAAGTAGTTCAATTTTCAACAAAATAATTAAACTTTCAACAAAATGATTTAATTTTCAACCAAATACCTGAATTTTTACCCTACAAAGATTAATTTTTAATCAAGTGATTAATTTTCTATTAAAAGACGAATTTTCAAAAAAATACATGAATTTCAACTTAAAATGATCGATTTTCGAACGAAAATAAAATAGGTTCAAAATAGGTTCCAGTTCTCAGATAAATTAGTTTTCAGCAAAAAAATGATTTTCAACAAAATAATTACATTTTCTAATAAATAGATGAATCTTCTATGAAAAATTAAATTTTCATTAAAGCGGTTTAACTTGCAACGAAATAGTTATATTTTAAACGAAAAATATAATAGTTGATATTCCAATCAAAGAAGATTTTCATTTAAATTCAAAAACAGTCAAATTAAAAAAAAGGCTTTAACAAAATAGTTAAATTTTTTTCGGTCTTTTTGGTTCAAAAGTTCATCTTTTTTGGTAGAAATTCTTTTTTTTTGGCTTAAAAGGCTTAAAAAATGAAGTATTTGGTTTAAAATTTATCATTTTTAGATAAAAATTCAACTATTTAGTTGAAAATGTATGTATTTTGTAGTAAATTCTTCGTTTTTTGTAGAAAATTCATCTTCTTGGTTGAAATATTAACAACTTGGTTGTAAGTTAAACACCTATGTTAAAAATTAATTTTTTTTGTTGATAACTCGTTTAATATTCTTCTCTTTGGTAGAAAACTTAACGTTTTTGTTGAAAATTCGTTTTCTTTTTGGCTAAAAATTAATTTTTTTAACTGAAAATTTAAATTTTCTAGTTGAAGATTTATAATAAAGGTTGAAAATTTATCTCTTTGGTCGAAAATTCAACTATTTTGATGATAATGCGTTCTTTGGTGGAAAATTAATTTTTTCAACTGAAAATTAATTTTTTCAACTGAAAATTAACCTTTTCCAGTTGAATATTTATATTTTAAGTTGAAAATTTCATCTCTTTGGTCGAAAATCAAACTATTTGGATGATGACGAGTTTTTTTTGTTGAAAATTAATTTTTTAATGGAAAATGTAACTATTTCATTTTTTGTTGGAAATTTATCTTTTTTAGATGAAAATTCAACTATTTGTTAAAAGTTCATGTTTTTTGTTGAAAATTCATCTTTTTGGTTGAAAATTGAAATTTTTTCGTTAAAATGTGTTAAATATTTAACTAGTTTGTGGAAAATACGTTTGTTTAGTTGGTAATTAATTTGTTAACTAAAAATTCAAGTATTGAAATTGAGGTTGAAAAATCATTCATTTGGTTCAAAATTCATGTATTTTGTTGAACATTCGTCTTAATTGGTAGAAAAGTAATCCTTTTGGTTGAAAATTTAACTTTTTTTTTTTAAATGCCATTGTATACCATTGTAAAATTTCTCTTTTTTGGTAGAAAATTGATCTTCTTTATTCGAAAATTCATATATTTTTTTTAATGAGCCGAGCCGTCGAGATTTATATCCCATTATAGAAAATTTTTAATTTTACTTCAATCCTGAAATTCCAAATTTTCTGCGAAATTCCTTGTTTTCAAAATATGTCGATCATGACTAACCTAATTGTTTCAATAAACTTAAATTAAATATAACATTATAGGTATGATAACAATTAAAACAATATACATTTTTTAAATTAACTTAATTATTTCTTTCTTTACTTCTATTTCCTCTCGTAATAAAATCTCATATTCAAATAAAAGTTACAGATTACTGTATCAAAATCAAATTCAGAAAAAAATTAAAAATGAAAAAGTCTTCCCTTAAACTCGATAAAAATATTCAAAACAGAAAATTGCCTTTTCCAGTTTAGAAAAACTTGAAAATCAAAATTTCCCCCTTTTCAAATCGATAAAAATCTTAAAAATACAGAAATGTTCCTCTTCCAATCCATAAAAAAATTTAAATCAAAATTTCGTCCCTTCTAAATCTATAAAAATCTTAAAAATAAAAATTACCCTCTTCCAATTAAAAATAAATAAATGTCCAAAATTTCATCCTTTTCAGATCTATAAAAATCATTTTAAAAAAAATTTTCTCTTCCAATTCAGAAAAAGATTGAAAATAAATGATTGAAAATTAAACTATTTTGATGATGACGCGTTTTTTTGTTGAAAATTAATTTTTTAATGGAAAATATAACTATTTTATTTTTTGTTGGAAATTTATCTTTTTTAGATGAAAATTCAACTATTTGTTTAAAATTCATGTCTTTCGTTGAAAATTCATCTTTTTGGTTGGAAATTGAAATTTTTTCGTTAAAATTTAAACTCCTTTATTAAAAAATCTTTTTTTTTTAGTTGATTCATGATTTTAGTTGAAAATTCATCTCTCTGCTTAAATATTCAACTACTTAGAAAAACTTGAAAATCAAAATTTCCCCTTTCCAAATCGATAACAATCTTAAAAATACAGAAATGTTCCTCTTCCCATCCATAAAAAAAATAAATTTAAAATTTCGTCCCTTCTAACTCGATAAAAATCTTTAAAATGAAAATTTATATAAAATTTATATAAATATATATATATATATATATTCATTATATAATATAATAATAATATATAATATATATAAATATCTTTTGGATGATGATTCAAAAATAATAAAATATCTTTTTGATGAGTATTACATAAATACTTATCTCGGAAACGTTCTGTTTATCCCCATTTTTCAAATCCGGCGAAATTCGTATAAAACCACATAAGAAAACCAATACAAAAAACTGTTTTTCTGGATCACTACCGATTTAGACGAGATCGTCAGAGGCGAGGGAGTCAAGGAATATCCTCTTTTTTTCCTCATCCCTCGCGCGAATCCACCCTCGCCCCACACCCCCAAAACCGGGGTCTCACCCTTCGGCATTTGGCGTTGCCGGCGGATGGTACGAGCCGGGAAAAATAATGCATTAGAAATTCAGATGACCAAAAGAGGAGGTCGCTCTGCGATTTATCAAATAAAAGCGGTAGTACAGTCAAATACCCGTCCATGTCGTCAGTGGAAGCGACAGTTCATTTTTAATATAAAGGAGGGGCGACCCAACCTTTTTCGCGACAAAAAGAATACGGCGAGTCCGGATTTGCCAGGAATGCCGGGAAAACGTCTTTCCTTCATTTTCCTCTCTCTATCCTCTCCTGGATTTTTCTCTCTCGGAAGATTACTGCCGCAAATGATTTATCAGTGGTACTGCAATTCCGGCTGTTTGAAATAGTGATGCATTCGAGACGATTTCGATAAAATTCGAGGTTTTCTTGAAACATGTTCAGGTGAACTCAAAACTTCATGGAGATCGAGAATCTCGAATAAAAAGTTTCGAGATTCTCGACTCGAGATCTCGA
>CAKNYM010053236.1:882174-892863 GCA_932195095.1 Andricus curvator
TTTTTGCTCATTTTGACTGCCTCCTCCAAATAAAAATTTTTGTAAACAATTTTTTTCTAGACCTTTGGACTCCTATATTTTGACTTCCGATAAACCGTCAATGTTCGTGGTTGAAGTTTTTTGGTTAATTTTTGCTCATTTTGACTGTCTTTCCCAAATTAAGATGTTGGTAAATAATTTTTTTCCAGACCTTTGGTCCCTTAGCTCTTAATCGCCGAGCATAAAAAAAGTAGCTTATTCAGTTCTATAAAAAAATTGACCTACGATGTTGGTGGTTGGAGTTTTTTCGTTAGTTTTTGCTCACTTTGACTGCCTTTCCAAAATTAAAATTTTTGTGAATCATTTTTTTCTAGACCTTTTGTCAACTAGCTCTAAATCGCCAATGGTCAACAGTGGTACACTTATTTAGTTCTATACAAAAATTGACCGTCAATGTTCGCCCTCGGAATTTTTCCGTTAGTTTTTGCTCATTTCGACTGTCTTCCTTCGACAGTCCTTCATGGAAAAGCACCTAACCGGAAATCAGTAATTCTGTGGTTCGATTTCCAGCGGAACAAAAGGACATCTTTTTTCAGAAAAAAATTATTTAAAATAATTTTTCTTTCATTGCTCCATCTAGTCTGAAAAGACGTTAAATATTTTCTGTTATTCTCTAATGATAATACAGATTCTTTGAAAAATTTGATTTGTACCATCTAGCAAAATAATGCGTGTATTTCTGAAAAAAGTTTCTTCTCTCGATCTCTCTAGTAGCTTCATGGGAAAGCACCTGACTGGAAATCAGTAGTTCTATGGTTCGATTCACAGCGGAACGAAAGGAGGAGATCTTTTTTCAGAAAAAAATGATTTAAAATCATTTTTCTCTCATTGTTCCATCTAGTCTGAAAAGACGTTAAATATTTTCTGTTATTCTCTAATGATAATACAGATTCCATGAAAAATAATTTTGTTGTGAATAATAATCAGTGGATTTTGAAATCATAGTTCTGCATCCTATTCTTGCTTCATTTATCAGTTTTCATTAACAAAATTGCCAAAAAATTTCTATAATAATCCTTTGTGTTTCGCACTCATAATAATCGTATTTTTCAACCTTTTTTTACTTTTCGTCCACGTTCATTCATCACTTTTTTTCTCCTTTTTTCCAAAAGCCACAATTTCTCATTCCCTTTCTCATTCAGTTCGCGAACCTGCCAAAGCTTAAACGGTTTATAAACAGTCCCAGCACGCCGATTCATTAGCCCGCACTCGAAGACTTGTTTCCATTGCCGAGATTCAATTTTCAACTTTCTTTCACTCGAGAAAGGTCCTTCTACTTTTAAAAAACTTTAATTGGATATAAGTCCTTTTTAAACTTTGTATTTCTATCTTATAAAAATTAATAAAAATGAATATAAATAATGTTTAAATTCATTTTTAATTAATTTTAAATACACTGGAAAACAAAAACGCGCGCTACGGGCGCGATTTTTTTGCCAGACCCGAATTTTAAATTAAAATATTATATTATTATTAATTAATTTAATGGTATACAATTAGTATAAACGAAAAATTGTTGTAATTCATAATATCTATTATCGAAAATAATAGAAAAGCAAGGAAAATGTTTTTGATAATGATGCAAATTGGTGTTATAACTTCAGAATTAATATATTATATAATTTTATTTACAATATTTACGACAAGAAACACTAACATAATTCAAAATTGTTAAAAAATTCTGAATCTTGTTCAAATCGTAACGACTTTTGTTTGGAAAAACCAGCTAAAAATTATTAATGTTATTTGAAATCTAGCGGTTTTTGAATAAAAATTTGAATTTCCATAGAAAAACATAAGCGTAATCCGAAATTGTTCAAGATGGTAAACTATATTATTTTGAATGGAATCTTTGGATTTAAATGTAATGATTTTTTTTTAAATACTAATTTTAGTTCAAAAACACCAAAATAACCTAAAGTTGCTAAAAAATTGCAAATATTCTTAGAAATGTAATAATTTTTTATTAAAAATACCACTAATTTCTGACAAAAAACACAAGATAACAGAACATTTTTTAGAATTGTGAATCTTCTTTAGATCCTAACGATTTTTGTTAAAAATAATTGATTTCCTGTCAAAAACGTTAATATATCCTGAAACTTTTCAAAAATTTCAAATCCTGTTCCAACTAAAAAGTTCCTCTTTGAAATGTGTTGTTTTTTTTAAATTCAAAATGCTAATTTCTGTCGAAAAATTCTAGCATGATCCAAAATTATTAAAAGATTCTAAATCTTGTTCAAAGTATAATGATTTTTGTTTCAAAATACCAATTTTTAGTGTAAAACGCTAACATAAACTAAAATCGTTCAAATTTTACAATCTTCCTTGAAATATAATTTTTTTAATAAAAATACAATTTTCGAAAGAAAAATACTAACATAATGCAAAATTGTTAAATTGTTCACTCTTTATTTCAATTAAAAAATATTGAAATTTAAAATAAAAATCAGTTGTTTTATCTAAAAAAGACGAATTTTTAAGAAAATAGTTGAATCATCCACTAAAAAAAAATTTGAACTAAAAAGTTTGATTTTAACCGAAAAAGATCAAATTTACCAAAAGAGATGAATTTTCAAACAAAAACGACGAAGTTTCAACAGAATAGTTGAATTTTCAACTAAAAAAGAGTTTTCAGTCCAGAATGAAAAAAAATGTAATCAAATTATAATTTGAGGGGAATAATAATTTTTAATGCAAAATACAAATTTCGAACAACTATTTATTTTTCAAGTTAATGTGTCTCTTTGCTTTTAGGTTATAGAAATATAATTTTCCTAGGTTTCCTGAGAAAATTTAAAAAAAGTTTTGAATATTTCAGATAAGTCGAAAAAGTATCTAGAAAATTTCTAAGACAGTTTTTATATTTTACAGGATTTTAAAGAAATTAAAAAAAAATAGAGTCAGCTTGAAATATATTTAGGACTTGTAGAAGTTTGAAAGAAATTTAAAAATATTTTCTAAATTTTCGGAAACCTTTAAAAGTTTTAAAATATTTGTAATCTCTTCAAAAATTCAAAAATTCCTAAATATACTTTTAACTGTCGCGAATTATACTCAAAATTGCTTCAAAATCTTCCAGATTATTTATTGGAAATTTTTGAAATTTTTGAAATGTGTTACAATCTTTTTAACAAATCACTTTTAATTTTCCCAGGAGTCCTTGAAATTTTTTCATTATTTCGAAAACTTTCAAAATATTTGAAAAGCTTCAAAATTTTATTTCGAAATCTTCCAAAATCTATATTTGATAAATTTTTTAAAATGAGTAGAATTTTTCTTAACAATTTTGAAAAAAATTTTTAATAAAAAAACTTTCCTTCAAACAAAAAAAATTTCCTTGTAATCTTCCAGATTCTTTTTTCGATATTTTGCTTTAAAATCGTTGAGATTCTTTTCCGAATTTTTAGCAAATTATTTGAAATGCTTAGAACTCTTTTTGAATTTTCTCTTAAAATTCATTTTTCAAGCTGAAAAATCAATAATTTTCGAATGTTTAAAACTTCTAAATGTAAAATCCTGAAAGAATATTCTTTTTTGGCATATTTTGATATTATATTGCGGCAGTAAAATTTTAAGAACATAAATATTTCCCAAGATTAAAAAAAAACCATTTATAATTAAATTTGTTTCTTTTATCAATAATGTTTAGAAATATTCATTAAAAAAATGGTATCATGAAATTGAATTAGTTATTTGAAAATTTCGGATTTACTCAATTAATAATGCAGAAAATTCGTAAACTTTATTAATAGATAAAGAAATAAAACCTCATCAAATATGGTTAAGGTGTTACGAATATAATCTTATTGTTATTTTCAAAACATGTGATGAAAAATTCAAGAACAGAATTGTTGCCTTTATTATTAAAGAATCATTTACAATTCAAATTTTCTTTTTCAGTAATACATTTCTAGAATTAGGATTCCTCAACTTTAAGAAATTAGTTTTTTAATTTATGAAATAACCATTTTTCATCATGCCCCTTTTTTTTTATTTAATTTAAAACTTTTCTTCAAAGTATTCCTTTTTTCTCAACTTTTCTTTTTTCTGAAACCTTTCCTAAGCCTCTGAATACATTCCCACTCTCCCATCTGAAATAAGGCATTTGAATTCCGAAATACTCAAGCCCCTTAATTTTCCATCTTCAGGCGGTGGAAAATTAATGATGTATTTCCGTTGAGTATTCCCTTATGGAAAAGACCGAAGCCATGTTGAGTTCCATGACAATCTACTAAAATTGAAATATTATACTTGACAGATGAATTCGCAAATTTTAATTTCGAACAGTGCAGCATGTGTAATATTCAGAGGACCCCCGAATGTGTGGCGCCGCCTAGAGGTCAGAATTTTAAGCATAACATGGATTTTAATCTAATGAAATTTTCATAAATGCTGGATTAGTTTCCATGAAGTAGAAACAAAAGTAGAAGCAAAATTTTTTCATTTTCAATATTTCTTATTCAAAATTAATTCATTTTGCATGTTTTTTTTAAAGAAATCAATTTCCAAGGTTTATAATTTCAAAATCTTTCATTTTGAATTGTGAAAATGTGAATTTATGTTTTGATCTAGGAAAAAATTATCCAATCAATTGTGATATTGAATTTGTCATGTGAAATCAATTTAAAATTGTAGCATTTCAAAAGCTTTGACTTTGAAGCATTTAATTTAGTTTTCTATTCCAAATTGTCAAATTTAAAACGCTTCGAATGAAAAAATATTTAAATGAAAAAGTTTCCAATTTTAAGTTATTTAATTTTGAAGATTTTTCATTAGAAAATATGCAATTTCAACTCGTTCGAATTTCAAATAATCCAGTTTTCCACATTCTAATCTGAAATTATTCAATTTTAAACATTTTGCAACTGACCTATTTTCAAAATCTAAAATCATTTGATTTTGAGATTCTGAAATTCAAAATAAAATTGTTCAATTTAAATAAGAAATGATACAATTTCAACTTCTTTCAAATGAAAATGTCAAATTTTCAAAATTTCAGTGGGAAAATTTTTCAATTTTGAGAGCTTCTGTTTTAATATTTTTTAATTTAAAATAATCAAATTTTTAAAGGTTTCATTTAGAAATGATACAAGTTCAATTCCTTTATATTCCATTCGAATTATTGTTCTTTTTCTAAATTTTACCTAATCTAAAATTCGATTGGATTGGAAATAGTTGAAAAACTGCTAATATTGAAAAATTTGTTTAATAATGGAGTTTTAAATTGCTTATATTTTTAAAGTTAGAAAATAAAAAAATATTTATGCAGATTAGTTTGTGGTTTAATAAGACCATGAAATGTTACAATCCATTTTTGGTTGAAAAATTATATTTTTTATTTTAAATTTATCTATTGAGTTGAAAATTGAACTATTTGGATGCAAAGTCATGTATTTGGTTAAAAATGCTTTGTTTTTTGGTAGAAAATCAAACTTCTTGTTGAAAATTTAACAATATTATTGAAAATTCATCTATTTTGTTTAAGTATTCAACTATTTTGTTAAAAATTCTCCTTTTTTGATTGAATTCAATTGTTTTTGAAATTTCAGTTGAGTTTAATAAAGCGGATTCTGCTACTTCTGAAAATTTTATTTTCTGATGCTTTGACGGATGGAGGCTGTCGTATTAATCACTCTTTGAAACAAATGTTTATTTGAAAAAATTTCTATTCAAATATATTCATAATAATGTTTTAAACAAATATATTGTTGAAAAAACCAAAAAACTAGGATTTTTATAATTAATTCTATTTTTTTCTGTTCTAATGACTTCAATTGATGGGTGGGATGGCGGTGGTGAATTGAGGTCAAAATGTTTTATTAACAAAAGTTATCCCGGTTTGAGAAAATGGATTTGGAAGTTGACAATCTGAAAGTGACACAAGCCTAAAATTAGAGAAGACTTGTTTGCGGATTGCGATACAAAATTCAATTTTTAGTTCAAATAAAAACATTCTCTCGAGATATTAAGTTTCTAAATGCGGATAAACAAAGTTTGATGTAAAAAATTTAGCCAATTCCGAGAAAATTAAACGAGAATTTTGAGATTAAAAGCATGGGTTTTCAAAATCAGCGTTTGATAGTGATAGATGATAAATTCTTTCTATTGAAAGATAATTATTTCAAGAAATATCATTAACGAAAGCTTGAATAAAGCTATTACTACGTAAAAAGTTTTGATACATTTTAACTAAAATTTCATGTGAAATTAAAAACAAATATTGTACAATAAAATGAAAAATGTGAATGTAATGTAAAATGTAAATGTAAAATGTGAAGATATATTAATTTAATAAATACAATCTACAATAGATAAAAAAAATAGATATAGAAAATTTTTGTTCATTTGCAGAAAATTTATTTTAATCAAGAAAATATTATTTAATTCGAATCAAAGGAATATTTTTCTAGGAATCTGTATTATCATCAGAGAATAACAGAAATTTTTAACGCCTTTTCAGACTAGATGGAGATATGAATTAAAAATAATTTTTTTTCTGAAAAAAGATCTTCTCATTTCGCTCCGCTGGGAATCGAACCTCAGAACTTCCGATTGCCGGTCGGAGCGAAATCAGAAGATATTTTTCAGAAAAAATTAATTAAAAATATTTTTCTGTCCCCAAAAACGTTTTTCTGAGTAAAAAAATGCCTAAAAATTACACATCCGAGTAAAAAAAGTAGTTCCATTAAGATCCCGGATAAGGTCCCGCTAAAATACTAAGTAGGACCAAGTATCGAAAAAGTCCCACTTAATTTTTTTATTTCTATTTTGAGCAGGACTTTTTTAGGACAAAAGTACCAAAAATGTCCAACCTAATTTTTTTTTTAATTTTCGCAAGCCTTGAATAATTTTTGGGACAAAAGTACTAGAAAAGTTATATTTTATTTGTTTCGAAATTTTCACAAGTGTTAACGAGATTTATGTCCGAAAAACTTGATGCTTAAATTGGAATAAAGTAAAACAGTACAAAATATGTCACGTTTCACCAGGAATTTTAAAGGACAAAAGTACCGGAAAAGTCCTATTTAATTTAATTTTTTTAGATTAAGTACCTTGGTCCTAAAATAGGCCTGTCAAAACAAGACATATTTTGAACTTTTTTGGTACTTCAGTCTTATTTCAGCAGTACTTTTTTGGAAAATGAATCCACTTGCGAAAATTTTGAAAAAAAATAAAATAAAAATGTTCTAGTACTTTTTGCCCCAAAATTATTTAAGACCTGTGAAAATTTGAAAAAAGCGGGATTTTTCTGGTACTTTCGTCGCAAAAAAGTACTAGTGAAACTGGCCATATTTTGAACTTTTGTGGTACCGTAGTACTGATTAAGGGGTTGCAACAATTAAAAAAAAAGTACTCTTGTCCCTAATTGGACTTTTAAAAATTGTTTTGGAAAAAGTTAATACTTAGGTACTTATGTAATTATATGAAATTCCGCGTCTAATTTTGTACTTCGACTTCAACTTGTTGCATGACCTAGGAAACTTGTAGCAAAAACCTGAAATTTATACCACACAGTCTTTGAAGACTTATCTTCAGTTTAAACCAATGAAACTCAAAAAATCTTAGTGGGATCCCGAGATATGACTAAAATTGTCCAAGCGTATCTGCGTCGAGACGCAAACTTGACGTAGACACGCTTGGCAATTTTTGGTCATATCTTGGGAACCCGTGAAGATTTTTTAAGTTTTATTAGCTTAAATTAAAGATAAGATTTAAAAGATTACATCCTCTTATTTTCAGTTTTATATAACAAGTTTCGCAAGTTACAGCACGAGTTTAAGTTAAGGTACAAAATCTGAGAAATTCTCGACCAACAGAAGTGATCAACTAAAACTTGACGCAGACGCGCTTGGACATGTTCAGTCATATCTCAGGAGCCCATAAAGATTTTTTAAGTTTTATTGGCTTAAATTAAAGATAAGACTTCAAGGACTGTCTGGTATAAATTGCAGATTTTTTTCACAACTTTTCTAGGTACATTGTCTGCAAAAGATAAAAAAATATCTCTATTATCGGTCATTTGACGCAGCATTCCATAAGCTTTTCAACGATTTTTCACAAAAGGAATCATAAAATTATAGAAATAATTCTCAAACGTTTTATTAACAGATGTCTATTCTTCCATGGTTTTGAATATATCTAACTGTCAAAAATGAAGTTTTACGACCAGAATAAAATTTATTTTTCATTTGTTTTGTCCGATTTGGCTAGATTATCATTCGTAATGAAACCATGCGTCGAGTTTTACGACTTTTTCTTTTCATCCCCTCGGCCAAACGTCATTGAGAGGAAATCCGGGCTTCCATATGCTATCGCAGCGACTCCCTGCAAATTTTTACACCTACTTCCTTTTTACGAGTGACTGAAGTAACAACCAGGAGAAATCTCATCCCTTTCTTCCGGAGAAGATACGAGAGCGTCGCGGTCCTCGTTTCCTTCGCCGTCGGACATTTACATAAAATTATTATTAACGCGCTCAGCCGCGGTTATGCTCCTACATCTGACACGGTTGTTCCTTCGTTCTGAGGGTCCAAATTTTTTTTTTCGCGAAAATGGATACAGAAAAGGGGAAGTTCAAAAATTACACACTGCCAGGAGGGGGGGGGGGTATGACAATTTGTGACGTAGGGGGGAAAGATTAACCCAGAATATGACATCAGGCACGGAAAATATTAATGTGAATAATTTTTTGAAATGCTTGGAAAAATGAAAATTAGTGATTGCATTTTACAAGTAAAGCATCTAAATACATATTTCACACTCTTTCCTCTATTCCCCACTTTTCACCTTTTTTGAAGAATTCCTCCTTTTCCCCTGTTGTCAAGAAACTTTTTCGTTTCCTCGCGAAAATTTATTTTCCTTGGGGTTGATGATGAATTTTGTTAAACTGAAAATTCAACTATTCCATTTTTGGTTGAAAACTGATCGTTTTTATTTGAAAATTCAACTACTACATTTTCATTGAGAATTCATCTTGTTTGGTTAAAAATGAAACTACATGTTTGAAACTTGAACTAATATGTTGAAAATTCATTTTATTAGTTGCAGATTTAAATATTTTCTTAAAAATTTTTTTGTTTTTTTTTTTTGTTAGAAAATTAATATTTTTCAACTGAAGATTTTACTATTCCAATTTTAATTGAAAGTTCCACTACTTGGTTGAAAGTTGAAATATCTTATTAAAAATTCATTTTATTGGATTAAGATTTCACTATTTTGTTGACAATTCTTTTTTCTTTGTTTTTTAAAAATTAACTTTTTACAACTGCAAATTTAACTATGTATTCCATTTTTGGTTAAAAATAGATCGTTTTTGGTTGAAAATTGATAGTTTTTTTTTTTAATTCATTAATTAATTTTTTCATAGACAATTTATATTTTTTAGTTGAAAATGCAACTACTTGATTGAAAGTGTAATTACTTTGTTAAACATTTATTTTATTGTTTAAAAATTCAACAATTTCTTTGAAAATTTTTTTGTTTTGTTTGAAAGTCAATTTTTTAACTAACAATTTAACTGTTCCACATGGGTTGAAAATTAATCGTTTTTGGTTGAAAATTCAACTAGTTGGTTGAAAATTGATGTATTTTGCTGTAAATTCATCTTTTTTGGTAGAAAAAATCTTCTTATTTGAAAATTCCACTGCTTGGTTGAAAGTTGAACTACTTTGTTGAAAATTTAGTTTATTAGTTGAAGATTCATCTCTTTAGTTCGAAATTTAAATATTTTTTCCAACAATTTTTTTTTGTTCTTGAGAATAAATTGTATAAAATAGTGAAGCAAGTCATGGAAATGAAGGTCAGAATAAAAGATTTGATCATTCTTTTTGAAACGTTTCGGTCACTGTTTTGGACCCTCATCAGTCAAAAAAACATTTATTAAGTCTGTAAAAAAAACATACAAATAATGTAGAAAATATTATAAAACAAAATAAAGAATAATTAATGAAAATTTAAATTTTAAGTAAAAGAAAGAGAAGGGTTGTCTCATAAAAGGAGGCCCTCAATTTTAGAATCTATATCAAGAAATAAATATTGATAACAGCGAAGAAAACGGTTTCAAAATAAATTGCATAAACTGCAAATAAAACTGTACTATTTTTGGTCAAAAATTCATCTCTTTTGGTAGTAAATTGATATTCTTTGGTTGAAACTTCAACTATTTTGTTGAAAAGGGATTATATTTTGATTTTCGATAAGAGACTTGAATTTTCAACCCGAAAATATGAATTTTCAACCAAATAGTTAAATTTTAAACTTAAAGGTAAATTTTCAATTAAAAATATAAATTTTCAAACAAAATTCAACCAAGTAGTTGATTTTTTAACCAAGAAGATGGATTTTCTATAAGGAAGATAATTTTGTTAGAAAAATATTTACTTTTCTACCAGAAATTAAACGCATTTTCAACAAAACAGTTGAATATCCGACAAAAAAAAGTTGATTTTAACAAAATAGTTGCATTTTCACCAAGATAATAAAATTTTTAACTAAAACTTCTATTTGGTTGAAATTTTAATTATTTTGTTGAAATTTTAATTATTTCGTTGAAAATTTAATTCTTTTGTTAAAAACTCAACTATTTATTTGAAAATTTGTTTTTTTTTTTTGTTTGAAAATCAATTTTTTTAACTGAAAATTTAACTG
>CAKNYM010053236.1:892873-916967 GCA_932195095.1 Andricus curvator
TTTTTTTTTTGTTTGAAAATCAATTTTTTTAACTGAAAATTTAACTGTTCTACTTGGGTCGAAAATTAATCGTTTAGAGTTAAAAGTTCAACTATTTGGTTGAAAATTGATGTATTTTGCTGTAAATTCATCTTTTTTTGGTAGAAAATTGATCTTTTTGTTTTAAAATTAAAATGCTTGGTTGAAAGTTGAACTACTTTGTTAAAAATTTAGTTTATTAGTTAAAGATTCACCTTTTTAGTTCAAAATGTAAATATTTTTTTCGACATTCATTTTTTTAGAATAAACTGTTTTTGAACTGCAAATTAAACTATATACTATTTTTGGTGAAAAAATTCATCTCTTTTGGTAGAAAATTGATATTCTTTGGTTGAAAATTCAACTATTTTGTTGAAAATGGATTATATTTCGACTTTCTATAAGAGACTTGAATTTTTAACACGAAAATATGAATTTTCAACCAAATAGTTAAATTTTAAACTTAAAAACGTAAATTTTCAGTTAAAAATATCAATTTTCAACCAAAATTCAACCAAGTAGTTGAATTTTTAACCAAGAAGATCGATTTTCTATCAAGAAGATAATTTTATAACCAAAATATTTACTTTTCAACCAGAAATTAAACGCATTTTCAACAAAACAGTTGAATATCCGACAAAAAAAAGTTGACTTTAACAAAATAGTTGCATTTTCACCAAGATAAGAAAATTTTGAACTACAACTACTATTTTTTTTGAAATTTTAATTATTTTGTTGAAATTTTAATTATCTTGTTGAAATTTTAATTATTTTGTTGAAATTTTAATTCTTTTGTTAAAAATTTAATTCTTTTGTTAAAAACTCAACTATTTTTTTTAAAAGTTTTTTTTTCGGGAATTCTACTGTTTTGTTTAAAATTCGTCTTCATGGGAGAGAAATTCGTCCCCTGTATTAAAAAATCAACTATATTGTTCAAAATTCATTTTTTTCAATTCATCTGTTTTGTGTGAAATACATTTTTTTTTATATAGTAAATTCATCCTTTTAGCGTAAAAGTTAAATTATAAGGTTAAAAATCCAAACTTTATGAGTGTAAATGCAAATTTATGGTGCAAAATTAATTTGTTATTGATGTTAAAAATTCAACTATTTGGTTGAAAATTCATCTTTGTTGGTTAAAAATTAATCTTTTCCGGCTTAAAAGTCAATTGACTTCCCAAAAATGCGACTTTTTAGCATGAAAATTGAACTATTTGGTTAAAAATTCAAATATTTCATTGTAAATGCAACTGCAGGGTGATTATCAGCTGATTAATCTCAACTGAGGTAAACTTTCCGTGGTTAGAGGCCTGTAATGTACTGCCTCTAGCGGAGCCCGCCGGAGATATCTGCGATTCACCACGGAAAGTTTACCTCAGTTTTTTCTGTGTCTTTTTTAGTTGAAAATTAATCTTCTCGGGTTTAAAAATCGACTGTTTTCCAAAACTAGCAACTTTTTAGCTTGAAAATTCGTCTCTTTTGCTAGAAAATTAATCTTTTTTAGTTGAAAATGCAATATATTTCGTTTTGAAATCTTAAAAATTTCCTATTGAATTCAATATGGTACCTACGCATTAATTTTATTTAAAAGAATTTATTCCCCGTTTTTGTGAAAAATGACCCTATTTACCCTGTTGTGTTTTGTGTTTTATTTTAGGCGTTTATTAAATGAAATCGATGAAAAAATTCGATTTAAATGGGGAGCAGGGGGACGTCACCATGACGTGATGACCTGTGACGAAAAAGGGGAGGGGTGGAAAAAATTTTCAAAATAGCGTCACCTATTTTTTGAACAGCCCCATAATAATATATCTGTTTACGAGCGAACACCGTGTTTCTCAAATGGATCGAACAACTTAAGTCCCTTAACTCTAGGCATGGGATCTCGTCGATGGATTGTGATTAATGATCGCAGCATCCACGCGCGGCGGCGATTTTATACCGAGAGTCTGACAGTATTTCCAATACAAAAAGAAGCGTGGAATTAAAAAATGGAGAAGAAAAAATAAATTAAAAATACGGATTGTAGGCGCTGCGACCTCAAAGGTCGCTGTCGATTTTCTAACTTACTAATCTGGATACTGAATCAATATTTTATCTGCTGTCTTCAGAGTTTGGATAGTTTGGATCCGCCAGCATACAAAAGATGCCACGAGAAAACTAATTCTAGCTAATAGTCTATCCATTCTTCTTACTTTTTTCATTTCTTCCTGACGTTAATTTGTCCATCGACATCGTTATCTCATATTTCATGCTGATCATTATTTCTCAGTAGAAAAAGTACTTTGTTATCGCCAACAAGGGTCAGTGACAATGGATTGAAGATAATTTTCAACCATCAGTTATTGTATTTTAACTGTTTTGTTTAAAATTCGCCTTTTTGGACAGAAAATTCATCTTTTTAGGTTGAACGTTCAACTTTCAGGCAACTTTATGGTGTAAAATTAATTTTGGCTGTTGTTCAAAATTCAACTATTTGCATGAAAATTCAACTATTTGGTTAAAAATTCAAATATTTGATTGTAAATGCAACTGCAGGGTGATTGTCAGCTTATTACTCTCAACTGAGGTAAACTTTCCGCGGTTGCCTGTAACGTGATGCCTATAGCGGAGTCCGCCGGAGATATCTGCGATTCATCACGGAAAGTTTACCTCAGTTTCGAGTACCCATAAAGTCTCTCTATAAGAATATAATTAATAGATTCATTTTTTGATTTAGTTTAATGTACTTTTACTCACAGTACATATTAACACTTATATGAATAAATATCTAGTTATGGATGCCGTTATTTATTAAAAATACGTTCCGGAACAAATAAAATGATCTACTACCAGTTAACGATCATTCTGTACCTGAATCTCTTTTTCTTAAAATTTTAGTTTCTATATCATTTTTGGAAGATGTTATTACCAATTTTTAAAGGATGTTAACGACCGAATTGAAGAATTTTTATTAATTGAAATTCGATATTTAATGATTAGTTCAAACAAATAATTTTTTGAGGAACAAAAAAAAATCTGGCTCAGCTCGGATTTGAACCGGGAACGCCACTTTACATGAGTTGTGACAAATTTACCCTTTCTGATCAACGAGAGTTTGATCTAAATAATTTTTAAAAGATGTTATTATCGATTTTTAAAGGATGTTGACGTCCAAGTTTTTGAATTTTAATAAATTAAAATTCGATGTTTAACTATTACTTAATTATCAGCCAAGGGATATGAATTCTCAATAAAGAAAGATTACTTTTCTACTATAAAAGTTTTATTTTGAATCAAAAAGGACGAATTTTATAATAGATAAGTTTTTAACTTCGTTTTAATGAGAAATTAAATGATTAAATTTTTAGTTTGAAAAATTTAATTCAACAATAAAAATGAAATATTAACCACTTTAATGTAACAAAAAAATAAGAATTTTGAAAGAATAGTTGAATCCTCGACCAAATAGATAATTTTTCAACAAAATAGTTAAGTTTTCAAGCTAAAAAATTGAATTTTTCAGAAAACAGTTGACTTTTAAACCAGAAAGTACAAATTTTTAACAAGAAAAATATTTTTAAATCAAGCAAGATGATTTTTTATCGAAATAGTTAAATTTTCAACTAAAAGAGATGAATTTTCAACCAAAAATGGAATCGTTAAATTTTCAGTTGAAAAAAATAGATTTTTCAAGAAACTAAAAACCAATTTTCAACCAGTTGAATTTAACTAAAAGACAAATTTTCAACAAAATTAATGAGTTCTCAGCCAAAATGATAAATTTTTAACAAACAAGATTAACTTTTTTCATAAATGGACGAATTTTCAATAAAATGCATACATTTTCACCAACCAGTTGAATTTTCAACTCATGAAGGAAAAATTTCCAAGAAAAAATGAAATAGTTAAAACTTCAGATGAAAAAATTAATTAAAAAAAAAAAGAATTTCCAACGAAGTAGTTAATTTTTCAAATAAATATTCTAATTTTCAACCATAAATAAGAATTTTCAACCATAAAGAAGAATTTTCAACCAAAAATTTAATTTCCAGCACAATAGTCCAATCTTCTACGAAATTGATATTTTAAGCAAAAAAAACAACAAATTTTCTACAAAACAGTTGAATTTTCAACCCGAAAATATGAATTCACAACAAAAAAGTTAATTTACGAGCAAATGGTAGAATAACTTTCTTAATAACAAAAATCAATTCTCAACGAAACATGTAATAGTTCATATTTCAACCAAAAAAGACTTTAATTTGTAATAAAGAACAGTTGAAAGCAACCAAATATGACGAATTTTGGACAAAACACATAAATTTTTAACCAATTATTTGAATTTATAAATAAAAAAGATGAATTTTCAACCGAATAGTTGAATTTTCATAAAAAAATTGCTTTTAAAACAAAAACTAAACGAATTTGCAACAAGGTATGCAGGTGCATTTTCAACAAAATGAATAAATTTTCAACGAAATAGTTGATTTTTTATTTAAATTTTAAACTATAAACGACCAATTTTCGACAAAAAAAATATGAATTTGTTTACAAAGTATTTCAACTTTAAACCAAGTAGTTAATTTTTCAAACAAAAAAATTAATTCTCAACAATAAATGTGATTGTTAATATATCAACAAAAAAATATTTTTGTTTTAAATCAAAGCGCAGTCGAATTTAACTAAAAAAAATTTTCAACAAAACAGTTGACGAATTTTTAACCAGAAAACATCAATTTTCAATTAAAAATATCAGTTTTCAACAAAAAATGGAATAGTTACATTTTCAATGAAAAAAATTAATGTTTGACCATAGAAAAATAGTATATTATGCACCTAGGGGTTAAAAAAATGCCTCTCCCCATTGACGTATACGATATTTTATTCACATCTGACGTCACTTTTCAGTTTCTAGGGAATAAAAAGTATTTTCACTCCCTAGGGACTGAAAAGTGACGTCAGAGGTGAATAAAAACTTTTTTAGCAAAATATTTAAATTTTCAATCAAAGAGATGAATTTTCAAGAAAAAAGTTCAACATTCAACCAAAGAGTGGAAATTTTAACCAAAAAGTTGATTCTTTAATCAAGAAGATTGACTTTTAAAGAAAAAAATGAATTATCAACGAAATACACTGATGTTCAACCAAATACTTGAATCTTCAACTAAAAAAGATACATTTTATATCAAATAGTTGAATTCAAAATTAAAAAATATACATTTTCATCCAAAAATAGGATAGTTAAATTTGCAGTAAAAAAAAATAATTTTCAACCAAAAATGAAACGTATTTCCAACAAAATAGTTGAATTTTCAACCGAGGAGATGAATCTTCAATCAAAAAATCAATTTTCAACAAAGTGGTTTAACTTTCTACTATCACTGAAAATAGCGTCACATAACATTTTAAACACTGAATTTAAAAAAAAAACTTAGAACACCATAAAAGATTGACTAAAGAATGAAAGCTACGAAAAAACAGTAAATAGATGCATATGAATGGACTTTGATAGGAATTTGCAGTATAATTTGTAAGCACACGATGTTCGTAGCATTGAGCCACCCCAGAAAGAAGACCAAGGGATGAGGGTAGAAGAAACGATACCTACCCCAAGTTTTTATAGCGGCCCATTTGGCGCGACAACGAGCGTTCAAACTTCTTTTAGTATCGGGCTACAGATTTAGTCCAAAATATTCGTACGGTTATGGGGTTCCGGATTATCAATTTGTTATCCCGTGTTTATTATTTCGCGGAGGGGGGGAAACAGGCGCATGCGCATTTTCACGGATATGTTCCAACCGGACTTGAGTTCCGAGCATAATTTGGAGATATGTTCGTGGCAGGATTTATCCATATGCCACCACCGTATGCTCAGAAGGATATTCCTTGATTTATGGCTTTGGTTCCAGCTCAACAAGAAAGATGTTTCAGAAATTGATTCAGACTCTTTGATGCTCAAATATTAACTTTTGCTTTTCGCTTTTCATAGCAAGATTTTGGAACTATTTTTGACATTTACTAATTGGAATTATATTCTGAGTTGAAAAAATTTACTGTAAAAGACCGATCCTCAAATGTAAACCGAATTCGGTGTAGTTTTGAGTGGCGAATTTGTTGAGAGACGATAATAAATGAAAGCATAATCGAAATTTTTGTTTGAAATAAGATCAGTGGTGTAGTCGAGGCCTGGCGGCGCCAGGTCACTTTCTTGTCACACAGAAAATTTTTCCAGTTATGGGCCATCCATAAACTATGTTACCAATTTTGGACTTTTTTTATCTCCCCCAAAAGTAACGTAGCTGTTGGCTAAAGACGGATTTTGCGTTTATAAATTCTTTCAAATAAAATGAATGTAGATATTATATTGCATTCAATACAAAACACTTGAAATTCCTAAGATTTCAATTCGAAATATATTGCATTTTTAACAAAATAGTTGATTTTTCAACCAAAAAAGGTTTTCCACCCAAAGAGATGAATTTTCAAGAAAAAGGACGAATTAAAAAATAATAATAATAATTTTGAACCAAACAGTTGCAATAACAACCAAATAGATTAACTTTTCAGTAAAAGCGACAAGTTTTCCAAAATATAGTCAAAGATTTAACCAAATATTAACATTTTTAAAACAAAAAGACGAATGATTTCGAAGACAGTTGAATTGGGAAAAAATGTTACTTTTCGACCAAGAAAGAGAAATTTTCAACTAAGAAGGATGTTTTTTTCTACCATAACATATGAGTTGTTAACCTAAAAGGATACATTTTTAACAACATAGTTGAATTTTCATCCAAAAATTATAACTTTGAAAAATAATTAAATTTTCCAAAAATAATGAGATGTTTAACAAAATAGTTGAATTTCTAACCAAATAGTCGAATTTTCGCACAAAAAAGAATACAATTCAATCAAATATTTGAAATTTCAAGACAAACAGACAATTTTTTTAGAAAACCGTTGAATTTTCATTTAAAAAAAAATAATTTTCAACCAAGAAAGATGAATTTTGAAATAAAAAGTAAAGTTTTCAAGCTAAAAAGTCGAATGTTTTAAAAAACAGCGGTCTTTTAAATCCAAAAAAAAAATGAATTTTTAACAAGAAAGATGATTTTCAACAAGATAGTTAAATTCTCAATCAAAAAGTTAAACTTTCAACAAACAAGAATAATTTTCTAACCAAAAAGACGAGTTTCAAACAAAATACATTAATTTTTTAACAAACAGTTGGATTTTCAAATTATACAATATACAGGATAAAGTTTCAACCAAAAATGGAATAGTTACATTTTCAGATAAAAACTCCGACAAAAAAAAACTTTGAACAAAAAAAACGAATTATCAACCAAATTGCTAGTTTTCCATCAAAAAGACGAATTTTCTACCATACAGTAGAATTTTCAACATAAAAGTTCATTTAAAAGAAAATAGTTGAAATTCCAACTCTAATTATGGATCCTCAATAGAAAAATTAATTTTCTTACAAAATTGTTCAAATTCAAGTCGAGTGATCGATTTTTCAAGCAAAAAAAATTTGAATTCTCAACTAAGCATGTAACAGTTGATATTTCAACCAAACAAATGCATTTTTAACCAAGAAGATTAAATTGCTACCAAGAAAGAGAAATTTTCAACTAATAAGGATGTTTTTTTCTACCATAAAATATGAGTTTTTAATCTAAAAGGATACATTTTTACCAAAATAGTTGAATTTTCATCCAAAAATGATAACTTCAAAAAATAATTAAATTTTCCAAATATAATGAGATGTTTAACAAAATAGTTGAATTTCTAACCAAATAGTCGAATTTTCGCACAAAAAAGATTACAATTCAATCAAATATTTAAAATTTCAAGACAAACAGACAATTTTTTTAGAAAACCGTTGAATTTTAATTTAAAAAAAAAATAATTTTCCACCAAGAAAGATGAATTTTCAACAAAAAAGTAAAGTTTTCAAGCTAAAAAGTCGAATGTTTTGAAAAACAGCGGCCTCTTAAATAAAAAAAATGAATTTTTAACAAGAAACATGATTTTCAATCAAGAAAGATGCTTTTCAACTAAATAGTTAAATTCTCAATCAAAAAGTTAGACTTTCAATGAACAAGATTAATTTTATACCCAAAAAGGCGAGTTTTCAACAAAATACATTAATTTTTTTACAAACAGTTGAATTTTCAAATTATACAATATACAGGATAAAATTTAACCAAAAATGGAATAGTTACATTTTCAGACAAAAACTCTGATAAAAAAAACGAATCATCAACAAAATTGTTAAATTTCAAATCAAAAAACGAATTTTCTACAATACAGTAGAATTTTCAACATAAAAGTTAATTTAAAAGCAAATAGTTGAAATTCCAACTCTAATTATGGATCCTCAATGAAAAAATTTATTTTCTTACAAAATTGTTCAAATTTAAGTCGAATGATCGATTTTTCAAGCAAAAAAGATTAATTCTCAACTATGCATGTAACAGTTGATATTTCAATCAAACAAATGCATTTAAAAAAAAGGATCAATTTTTAACCAAAAAGGATCAATTTTCAACCAAGAAGATTAAATTCCTATACCAAGAAAGAGAAATTTTCAACTAAGAAGGATGTTTTTTTCTGCCATAAAATATGAGTTTTTAACCTAAAAGGATACATTTTCAACAACATAGTTGAATTTTCATCCAAAAATGATAACTTTGAAAAATAATTAAATTTTCCAAAAATAATGAGCTTTTTAACAAAATAGTTGAATTTCTAAACAAATAGTCGAATTTTCGCACAAAAAAGATTACAATTCAATCAAATATTTGAAATTTCAAGACAAACAGACACTTTTTTTAGGAAACCGTTGAATTTTATTTAAAAAAAATCATTTTCAACCAAGAAAGATGAATTTTCAACAAAAAAGTAAAGTTTTCAAGCTAAAAAGTCGAATGTTTTAAAAAACAGCGGCCTCTTAAATAAAAAAAAATGAATTTTTAACAAGAAACATGATTTTCAATCAAGAAAGATGATTTTCAACAAGATAGTTCAATTTGCAATCAAAAAGTTAAACTTTCAACAAACAAGATTAATTTTCTACCCAAAAAGTCGAGTTTTCAACAAAATACATTAATTTTTTTACAAACAGTTGAATTTTCAAATTAAACAATATACAGGATAAAGTTTCAACCAAAAATGGAATATTTACATTTTCAGATAAAAACTCTGACAAAAAAAAAACGAATTATGAACAAAATTGTTAAATTTTCAATCAAAAAGACGAATTTTCTACAATACAGTAGAATTTTCAACATAAAAGTTCATTTAAAAGCAAATAGTTGAAATTCCAACTCTAATTATTAATCCTCCATAAAAAAATTAATTTTCTTACAAAATTGTTCAAATTCAAGTCGAATGATCGATTTTTCAAGCAAAAAAGATGAATTCTCAACTAAGCATGTAACAGTTGATATTTCAACCAAACAAATGCATTTTTAACCAAAAAGGATCAATTTTCAACCAAGAAGATCAAATTCCTACCAAGAAAGACGAATTTTCAACGAAAAAGTTAAATTTTTAACTGAAAGAGATCAATTTTTAACCAAAATTGAAAAATTTAATTGTCAGTTCAAAAAATTTATTTTCAACCAAACATGAAACGCATTTTCATTAAAATAGTTAAATTCTCAACCAAAGAGATGAATCTTCTACTAAAAAAATGAATTTTTAACAAAGTAGTTGAATTTGTGATAAAAAAGATGAATTTTTGAAATATAGTTACGTTTTCAACAAAATAATTACATTTTTCAACCAAATAATAGAATTGTTAACCAAACCAAATGAATTTCGAACCAAAAATATAATAGTAGCCTTTTCAATAAAAAAAGAACTTTTACCGAAAAATATAGTTGGATTTTCTTATTGGGTTAAAGTTCTTAGTGTTATCTAAGTTCGTAACGTTTTTAAGAAGAAAATTAGAAACACAATATCGTCAAGTCAATCTGTGCAAAAATTCTATTCTTGAACAAAAAGACTCAGAAACATTATGCAACCAAAAATCAGTTATTTTGAAAAAATATATTCGAAAAGCTCAATATATGAAAAAGAATTGCATAGAAAGGCCTCAAAATATGTTTCCAAAAAACGTTTTAATCGGCTCATTAGAGACAAGTATATCAGGGAATAGGTTTCTGGGTCAACCATCAAATTTCGTAACGTTATTTCAACTTATGACCCCCTGTTAAGGTTGTAACCTTATAGTTTTCAGGGGGGGGGGCGCCCCCCAACTGGAAACGTAATTTATGGAAAGTACCGCCAGGGCACTTTTTCTTTTAGGACTACACCACTGAATAAGATGCAACAAATTTTAGACCAAATAGTTTTCTGAATTGTCACGAAGTGTTGTTTTACATTTTTTATAATGAGTGGAACATATATTTGTTCTAGTAGAATTGTTGAAACTGTTGTAGAGCTCTGAGAAATGATTCCCTGCTTACTAATAAAATTTTAAAAATAATTCTAAATATAGTTTGTTACTTTTCAATATTCAAACTGAAATTGCTCTCTTAATATCAGCACTGCTGGAGCTTACGAGTTTGATGATGCCGGGATTTTGAAGAATGGGCAATAAAAGTGGTTTACGTAGGTCGAGACAGGAAAGTCAAGTTATCGAGTTCTTGGTTGGCTGGACCTGGAGCCTCTGTTCTGCCGCTTCGCTTCTTTAAATCAGCGATGCCGGACTAGATAGGGTTCTTTTTAGAGTCTGCACTCTGCACACCTTTCTACTTTCCCTGAAGACTGAAGATATCACTATATTCGCCATCTTGAAATTGTCTCGTTCGTCTTTTCTCTTCCGTCACTTTCAACAGCAGGAAGGAAGGATCGAGGTTTGGAGACACTGGGATTTTCTCCGAGAGTTATCTCTAATTCGCCAAGGATTTACTCGCCGATGAATCTTTAAATTAGACGCTCCTTTTTCCCTACGGCAGAGTAGATAGTTCGTTTAAATTTTTCTTTGTCTGATACCTCAAGATGAAACTTGGCTCAAATCTTCTTCAAGCTGAGATTCCTTTGATAAACTGTAGTTATTAGTTTACAAATGTTTTTTTTAGAGTGGTTAATGAATTTCAGATGGTTTGATGTCAATGATGCCTACCAGTAAACACTAAAACTTGGGGTATCAAATTGTTGCAGCTATTTTGATTTACAATTTCAACTCAATATGATTCGCTTTAGAAGATCAATGATAATTAAGGAGAACAACTTCAAGGCATATTAGCATCAGTATGCAAAACAGAATGACATTTGACGATTTTCGCAAAACATTTCTTTCTGTCAAATTCAAGTTCTGCAAATCGATAATCGATCCTTGATCGAGATTTACTGACATTTGTAAACAAACATCCACAACCTCAGTTTTAACTAAACGGAGCTAAGTAAATGCTTTTTTTCAAAATTTGATTAACAATTTAATTTTAAACGATCATCAACAATTGATCATCATTCAGGTAAGAGGTTTAAATAATTTTGTAATGTGTTGAGTGATTGAAATTTTATGACAGATAATTGATCTCGAAATTTGAATCAAGTTGATCATGAATATAGGTATCATAGCGTTGCATCCTTTTGATCCATTTGCCGCATCAACTTGATACCTGGTAGTTTTGTGTGTATTATTATTTCTTCTTATACAATTTTTAGGGTTTTGTAGGAAGCACTTTCTACTTGTCCGTCGCTTTATATTCGCCTCATACAGTGACAACTGTGTAGCGTAGAAAAATGCTGAGAAACTTGGGGAAAATATGTTTCCTATACTGGAAGCTTTTTTTTCAGTCTTATTTTCTTTGTGGATGGCTTAAATTGAAGCTCTGAGCATGCATAAATGAGATAAAAAAAATTTCTTCAGATTTATTTTCACGTTAGTAGTTAAAAGAGATGAAAAATAAGACAAATTAGGTAAATTTGGTTATTTAGACACCTATGCTGAATGCTTTCCTTCTAGTCCAATTTTCTTCGGGGATGGTTCAAATTCAAGCTTTTGGCTTGTAGAATTAAGATAAAAAATAACATTTGCTATGTTATGTTTGTCTATTTTTGATAACGTTTGTTCAATGATAAGAGAAATTACGAAAATTTTATTACTCAGACCTCTACGCAAAATGTTTTCCTTTTAGTGCAATTTAATTCAAGGATGGTTTAAATTTAATTTGAAGCTCTTGGTGTGTAGAATTGGGATAAAATATCAAATTTTCTATCGTAAGTTTTCCCTTTTTGGATATCGTTTGTTTAATAATAACAGAAATGATAAACATTTGGTTCTTTAGGCCCCTATTCTGGATGCTTTTTTATTAGTCCAATTTTCTTCGCGGATAGATCAAATGAAAGCTCTTGACATGCAAAATTGCGAGAAAAAAAGTTTGTTAGATTTTTTTTTCTATTAATGGTTCAATAATAAGAAAAATGACAAACATTTCTTTATTTAGACCCCTATGTTGGTTGCTTTTTTCAGTCAAATTTTCCTTAGAGATGGTTCAAATTGAAGCTCTTGGCATGTAGAATTGAGATAAAAAATAAAATTTATCATGTTACGTTTTTTTAGTATCAGTGGATCAATAATAAGAAAAATAAGAGAAATGACTATCCTTTAAATTAAGGCATACGCCTACACTCAGAAAAATGTTTGTTTAAATCAAATATGAGTTAAACAATGGTGTGTTTGAATTAAATAAATTTTATTTGAATTAAACAAATATTTTTTAATCCAATAAAATATTTGTTTCATCTTATATCAAAGAATGAATTTGTTTGCTTCAAACAAACATTTTTCTGAGTGTACTGAAGCCTTATTTGAGATGGCTTGGACTGATTTTTTAAAACAATTCATTATTTTATTTCACATTAAAATATTTGGATATCTTCCAGCTCATTTTGCAGAAGAAATAACAATTTTTTTATTCATAATCAATAATAAAACAGCACTTCAGATATGTTCCTTGTGAGCTCAAATATTAAAAATATTTTCATCATTTTTGAGGCAATAATAGCAAAGATAAAAGAAAAAGGCCAGATCCTCTTGATTTAGGTATTCATTACTAAAGAATTTTTAACAATTTTTTTCTCGCGACTGAAGGTCGATTATGTAATTTCTGATATCTTAGTTCTCACTTTTCACGGGTTATATGTCATTTTTTTCAACATTCACTTTTAATTTTGGAAATGGCATGGAAAGGTGACATGTCGCGCGAGATGTAAGAAGTATTAAAGAATCGATGAGACCTTAAATTTTGTTGAATTTTATTTTTTGTTATTTAAGAATCGACAGGGCTTCTGAAATTTGATTGGAAAAAATGATATAATATTGCTGTAGTATCAAATGGAAAAAGTGTTCTAAACCAATTTTTCCCGTATGTACTTTCTGATCAGTTCAGATCAGTTCAGTAGAAAATTTGGTGGAATCGCCTTGCTATACTTTCAATCCCGTTCAATTTTTTTTTAATTCGCTGAAGATAGTAAGTAATTAAGGTAAAAAATTGGGCAATCAAAAGAAAATCTCATAATATATTAATAATTAAATACTCATTCCATACGAAAGTTTTCAACTAAACCACTAAAATTTGATATCCATTCCATCTAATAAATATGTCTCTAACTCTTTGACAATATGGGGCCCATAAACCATTAGTGGATTGTCGGATACCGCAAAGTACGTACTGTCATTACGTCGTGAGATTAATTTAGGGATGCTCTCGCGTTGAAGAAGTAAGACGGAAGGGTGTCATTGCTGGTTCCTACGAGCCTAGAAAACGTGAGAAGGGTAATGTTCCCGAGAAAGAGAGGAATTGTTAGACTCTTGGAGGGTTAGGGCGAAGGATAAGCGACAAAAGACAGGAACGTTGTGGGGGGGGGGGGAGCAAGATAACCAGGCCAGCTAGCTTACTCCTATCCCCAGGGATGCAGGGATTAATTGACACATCGGCATCCTGGATAGAGAGTGTCTCTCTCATGTCTCTGTGTCTCTCTCGTGGCTCTCGTGACTGATGAGACGCCCGGAACAAGGCGTCGGAAAAACACTCGCGGAATCATGTTTTTGCTGGGCCTGCCAAGAATTACCGTCAAGTATAGACATCGGCTGTGAGCCTCCTGGCAAATAACTCGACTAATCAGCGACGTTCCCCTATACTTCCCAGCGACGGCACACCTCGACCGAGGGCACGTCGATGTAACAGATTGGAATTTAATACGTGCAGGGAGAGACCCGAGTACGCGAGGCCTTAGTTAGCGATGTGAGTAAAACCTTTTGGCACTAATTGTCCAATGACAAAGTTCTTCAAGTTTAAATCGCTTTGAGAAATTGTTGCAAATTGAAGATTAAATCAGGGAATTTTAGAGAACTATGTAGGATAAAAATCTGTTAAAACTGAATGTTGTTGTTCTTCTTTGTTATTTATTAATAAAGTGTAACCTGATAGGAAATGAGAAAGAAGGCAATAGAGTACTACGAAAAGATACCATGTTCCAATAGCACTCCACTAACTAGTTATTACCTCTAAAACTCAAAACTATATAAACTGAAATACATTGTACAATTGAGATCTAACCTTTACCTGCTGCCAGCTTCAGAATGATAAATTTAATGATATAACTTATCTAACTTTATGAAAGGATTCATGGGCTGGGTGGCAAATCACGGGGATGATCAGCAGATGAGGATAATGGACAACGAGAACAGTACTAAAGAAAACGAACTATCTACATTTTAGATAAGAATTTTTGATCTTCATTAATCCTAAATGATGCTTCTTCGAAGTCAGTAGTGTATAAAATCCACAATAGATATCAGGTCTATACTGCAATTTGAGGACAACAAGTTTTCCACACTGTACAGCACCTTCAGTCTTCTAACGAATATAGAAATCTAGATGTACAGGTACTTCAGTATCAAGAACTATTGCTACAGATTTCACTAACATCCCTATCAACACTTACAGTTAAGTACACATTTTTCAAAATCACTGCTCAAACTGACCTACATCAATTGGAAAATCAGCATTAAATTATCACCTAAATCAAACCACAAATTTAAATATGATCATCCTCGGTTAACTTTAGAACACACTATGAAAGCATTCATCCTTTTGGGTCGCAAATCACGGGGATGGCCAGGCAGTGGTCAGCGGTTGATGATAAGGGACACCAGGGACACCGACGATGTACCTCCACCTCTTGCATTTGGCGCGGCAGGCTGTGTGAATTATGGCCGTCCCGACGCTCCCGTAGCGTAGTCCGGCGCTCAATTTTCAGATGATTCCGCGTGTTACCGCTGGCCAGTGCCTGGTTAACCTTCGTGCCAAACACTTAATCTTCCCTCGTCTCTCGTACAGCTTCGTTCATGTATATATAATAGAGAATACGAGAGTACAAGTGGACCAAACATCGACACTGGCACGCCGTTAAATTGTCGTCGTACCGCGGAGAAGCCGTTCACTGTTGTCGTCGCGTCCCGTTGAATGGCGACCCTTGTGGGCCATAAACTCCTCTACCCCTCGTTTCCCTTGATCGCCATGTATACATACGATTCTCTGCCTCCAACGCGTGCCCTGGCCTCCGCAGATTTATGGGTCCTCGATCGCCCGACAATTGCCAACAAGTTGGCGGAAAACGATCCCAAGCCAATACGTCTTCTATGCGGCTTACCGTCGTTACATCTTGGTATAATAAAACAAGAGCTTCTCATTGGACATCATGATTATCATTGAGGATATGTAGTGGCTAATTTTTATTTGTTTGATTATTTCTTTTAGGATAATGATTTTACTTGTTCAGAGAAGGCAATCTTGAAGCCTTTTCTGCTTTAGTATTGTTCATGTATTTCAGACATGCTGATTGTTTTTTCTTAGGATCAATGAGATGGTGATAAAATGTTTGATACTAAAGGATTTATAGATTTTTAGATTGAGACAATCTTAAACATCTTCAGGACAATTAGAAGAATTTGAAACCACCTGGTTCTTCAAAATCCTCTATGTTAGTAATCATAATAATTGAACATATATGAAGAACTGCTAAGACGTAATTGCTCTAGTATCCGACGGAAGCGCATATTAATACTTTCATTTAGGATACATGTATAATTCGTAAGTTTTGTAAAAGGAATGGTGTTCTTGTTTCATAAGTGAGCAAAATGCTTCAGATATTTGTAGACAACTAGGAAACTAAACCCCTGCCTTTATCTCATTGCACACTATCCTCTAAAGTTTTCCTTATAGTACTACAATTAGAAGAATTTATTGTCAAAATTCTTCTAAAAGAGGGAAATGTGGCATCAATTAGGCAAACCAACATCTTGAGACATTATTACTCAACATCTCATTAAAACTGACCATCATCAATTTCCTTTACGGAAGTAAACATAATCTTGAGAAAATCCTTTTCACGCCTTAACATCCGGCAGGGATACATCAGGAGTCACGTGTTCGTAGCACAAGCATGAGAATTCATTGGTAGATCACCAGGGGTCCTGATGATTTCGACGACCATTTAGAACATTAGCTAGTCTATTCTATGATCCTCGGCGTGGCTACAACGGGAGCTCTAACTACTCGCTACCACATTTTCACCCTCCACGGGGTGTCTGGACTTCCGACGGCTAATGACAGTCTAAAGTCACTCCTTTCCTTTATACGAGTTTCTGCATCTGGGAAGCATAAGTTGCGGAAACCACACATTTTCCCCAAGCATTTGCAAACATTTGGTTACAAATTGCAGCGTATCATTTTACAAAGGACCTGACAACCACCATGGTAATCGGACTGAGCGATGGACTGCATATGGTGCTTTCCTGAAGTCTATTGAATGATGGTCATTGAGACGAATTATTGTATTCGGTGTCGGTCATCGGAACAACTCTTTCAAGAGGGGAAAATTTGTTTCTTGAGAGTGATTGAACGATTTTTTCAAAAATTTATTCCCTAAAATTAGATATAGATTATCCTGGATGAATTATTTTTCTACATTGTCCTATCTACGTTTTCGAGTTTAGATTATCCTACATAAGATATTTCATCAGAATGTACCAAATGCTGTTGATTGATCAATTATATAAACAGTTTTAGTCGGGACAATCACTGGAGAAAAATGTAAAGATGAGCCTTCGAAGAAGATATCAAACAGGCATATAGGGTTCTAGGTTTTGAGTTTAATGTTGTTTCTTAATTTTTATCACATTTCCTGACCCTCATCAGTCTTTATTCCTGAATTCCTTCAAACCTAGTTAAATAAATAAAAATAAATAAAACAAAATATTCCATATTGTATGATTTTATCAATCTTTAATCTTCTATTTTCTAAAACATTTCTGTATCCCAAAAATGTTTATCTTGAAATTTGTAGGCAGTCTGCATATGAAGTTAAATTAAAAATAGCTCATCCAAAAAAGCAGTTCCGTTTCAGGAAACTTGAAATTAGAAACTCGCTTTTAAAAACTGTCATCAAGTTTTAAAAAATTTTCAATCCTGAATTAAAGGTTCTAAGTAAAACTCACTGGACAGAATTTATTGAAACATCATAGAATACAAGAATTTTATTAGGATTATTATATTAATATTGGTATTAGAGTTTGATCTTGCCAATTCCAAAGAGAAGATTCAGAGATATTTTGAAAGAGTAAATCCGATAAACATAGCCTTAGATGCGCTTCGTATTTGGGATATTGAAACCTTCATAAAATGGAACATTGGTTGATAGTTCTTTATAAAGAAAAATTTTCTTCTACTTTCAGATTATCAGAAAGAAAGAGTATAAAATATTAAAATACATATTTTATATTTAGCACCATGTCAATTCCGAAGGTTTGGTATTCATCATCAACTCAAAAAATTCTGTTATGGATGTTTTAAATGCCTTTTAAGCATATCTTCAGGAATTTGACAATGAAAACAAATTATAAAGAAAATGTTTGTTCGGGTACAAATAACAGCTTTATCTACCTGATATAAAAATGAGCTAAATTTTTATTTAGAGATGGATTATCTAGATTCTACAGCTTATTAAGGAAGAAATCTTTTATTGATATCTGAGATTAAGTAAGAAAAATATTGAGCTGACTAATCAATTCTTTATCGTTTTCTTTATTTTAATATATAATTTTTAATGCTTGCTTAATTCTTAGGTATTATATCGTTTTTTTAGGATTCTGGTATTGAACTCCCATTCAATATTATTTTTAAGTCTACCCTGATTGATTATCCGTTTTCTTTTTAAATGAAGATAGCAGAAATGAAATCACTATGAAATGTAATTGACAATCTGACTCCCTCCTTTCTTATACAGCGACTACATCCCTATGTCATTTACAAAATCTTCAATTCGTTCCTTCCTTATTTTTTCCTAGATAATGGTACATTTTTTATTCAATTTTATTTTTTAATTCCAAATCAGCCATTTCATAATTTCTTCTGTCCTCATGTATTGCAGAAAATTGATACCATCTGAATAACATTTTTGAAACCAAAATCCATCCTCAAACTTCAACCCTGATTTTTTGATTGAATAAAAAAATTACAATACTATTTGACAAACCTTATTGAAACTTTTCACTGTTCATTTTAGTAACTACCTCCCATTGGCAATAATTGTCCAAATCTTGGTTAATTCTTTTACCTTTTCTTTTAGATTATAGAGAATGAATAATTTTTGAATTTATTTAAGAATCTCCACTCTATATCCATTTCCACTTTCGTTATTATTTTAACTCCTTTCTATTAAAACATTTGTTTAATTCTTACTCATTTCCTTCTATTTTCACTTTGTTCTTCGGATAGGAGCATTTAAATCCCTGTACCAAATGTAATTTTCATATCTGCATCCATCCTTAATCCTTTTCAATTTTTCTCTTCATTTTGGACTACAAAAAATACATTACAATTGAATTTAACGTTCAATATTTCTTCAAAATTTTCGCCTTTTTTATGATAGCCCTTTTAACTGTTACACAGGCCGACAAAAATGACATCTTTTTTGTACCCAAAGACCGGACTATGTGACCCAGAAGGATTTTGGTATCCTAAAACCGAAACCGTTATCCAAATTTTTCCTGTACGTCAGGTTTTTGAGATATCCTAACCTAAATGTGCAAAAATGGCTATTTTCAGCCATATTTGAGGCAATATAACACAATCAGCAATTGTTTTTCTAAAAACTGCTAACGCCATCGTTCAATACTTCTTTTTACCTTTCATTTACATTTTTAATAATCTCAACCAGATTTTTTTTCTCCGAGATATGACGCACTAACCATTTCAGTTTCTCTTCGCCTTCTTTGCTAGTTTTTCATTGTTGAACTGAAATGGTTAATGTGCGATATCTCAGAGAAAAAAAAATCGGTTCGGGATGATTGAAAATGGAAATGGAAGATAAAAAGGAGTACTGAACTATGGCGATAGCAGTTTTTAGGGAAAAAAATTCCTGGTTATTTTACATTGCCGCAAATATGGCTAAACATAGCCATTTTTGCACTTTTAGGTTAGGATATCTCAAAAACCTGTCGTATAGGAAAACTTTAGACAACGGATTCATTTTTAGGACACCAAAATCCTTCGGGGTCACATAGTCCGGTCTTTGGGTACAAATTTTGTCGGCCTGTGTTATTTTAAAGTGTGATTAAAGTGTCTTTTAAAGTGTGTATTGTAATTTTACAATAAATTTATTGCAATTATATTTTACAATACGCGCTTGCAATCTTACATTAAAATGTGTATTGTAAAATATTGTAAGATCATAAAAATTGTTTAACAGTGTAGCTAGTAGTCTAGTAGTGTAGCTACAATTAATTGAAAAAAAGAAGGGATAGAGATTAGGCAAACATTTTTAATTAAATTGCATAGTGATTTGGTTTTTGTAATTTGAAAGGAAAAGGGAAAGAATTATTTATTTTCTACAAAAGCTAAATCCCAATTTTCTTCAAATGCCATTGGCGACTTAATTCTTGCAATCCAAAGGGCAAAGGAGCAGAGTGAAAGGTCTCAGTAGGGATTTAGGTGAAAGAAATGAAGTTATTTACAGTGATCCGAAAGGAAAAAGGAAAGTTTGATTGATCAAGATTTCAAAATTTAAGAGGGACTTGGAATATCATCATCAATCTTTTCCCTCATCTCTTTTGAAGCACATCACCTTTTTCTTGAACCCCTATTTGCTCGATTATTTGATCCTTCAATTAAAATAACTGAACCACTATTACGTCTGTTAGAGAACTCATATTAAAATAGGCTCACTATATCCTCAATGATCTAGGGACACCATATTTTCCTACTAACACCTTGGTACATTTGTAACCTATCCAGGTCAACATATCCAAATGGAAATAAATGATCCTCAAAAACAAGAATCCAACAACATATTCAAGAACTAGATGTCCTATCTCCAAAAGCAATCTCTTCAGTTCCCTTACCTTGCTGATTGTTCTTTCTCGTAGTCTTCTTCTCCTTCATCCAAGGGTATTCCGGTACGTTGACTCCCGAAGGGTCCGCGACCCCGTGGGGGTCTATCATCGTATGGTACCCAGGATGATGGGTTCCCGGGCTCATGGGGCCCCCAGCTCCAGGCGAGTGCTGAAGGGCTCCGTCGCCCGAAAGTTGGGGCAAAGCGGTCATAAATTCGGCCATGGAGGGTTGACTGTTGATGAAGCCGGTCTCGGCGGTGCCGCAGGTCGGGTCCATCACGGGATGGGCCCCGTGCGGGGGCAAAACGGCACCAGCCCCGGCCCCCGCGGCCACCGGAGCCAGCCAGAAGCCACCCCCTCCGTCGTTCGCCAGGACGGGTGTCGGGGACCTCGTCTTCACGGATGCTAACTCCTTTTCAACAATCAGGCCCTCAAGTAGGCCCAACTGTGGACCACTCAAGTGTGGCCGCTGATGGCTCTCTTCCTGATGCAGTGGCTGCTGCTTCCCTCGCATGGAACCGCGATCCGGATTTCAATTCTACCCTAGTTTTTTCGAACTAGGGTAGAGCTTTTATCTGAAAGAGCAAGGTATCAATCTTTGGTATCTCTGTAAAAAGCACAATCACTTTCACACCGACACGTTTTTGCTTGAGGTTTGTGGTCTTTTAAGTACTAAATCCAAAGACACTTGAACACACTTTTGTGTCTAAAGACACTTTTCACTCTTTAGCATCAAAGCATCATTTCGAAGGGTTAAGATCCACGTTTTGCGAGGATGCTCGAGAATCATCACAATCCACTGACACTTTTTGATACCACTGAATGGGTGGTACCTCGGGGGTCAGATAACGAGGCACACTTACTGTTCCGATCGGCCGGAACCCTGCGAACAGCGTACGCGAAATGAAGGAGAATGATGATGAGGAGGTGGTGGAGAAGTTGGAGGAGGTAGAGGATTGTTGGTAGAGGTGGAGGACGTTGGCGAAATCCCACACGATCTTTTTCACTTCTCCAACGTTCTCCGTGGCGTGTCTCTGTTGTTACTGGTGTCTCTTTTCTTGGGGCACCAGCAGGAGGAAGCGGTGCTGTTGTGAGGATCACGTGACCATGGGTGCGGACCAATGGCGGCACGGTAACGGGCCCGGTGAGCTCAACCCTCTTTACGAAGGCGGGCTGGTATGAACTCGGAGGGCTCGACGGAGGGAACGGGCTTTCGGTTCGCTAGAGATCCGGACTGCGGCAGTGCATACAACCGACTCTTGTGCAGCCGAGCACGAGGCACCCAAGGGCGGCCTCGAACGTTGGCGCACTGTGGGCGGTACGCGCCAGCGCGGATTCTGGTCCTGGCACCGGGGGAAGGGAGAGTGTCACGTGCTCGGCCACGAGGTTTCAGGTACTGATGTGCTGGTACTTATACAACTTGTAGTGGTAGCCTACTTCCTCCCATGGATAAGGACACTTTGTAATGCCGGAGGTAAGAGCTGGGAGAGCTGGGAATCCATTTGCGGAATCGAATATGTTTATTGAAAGAGAAGTGATTCTCCGCTGGGGTACTTTCTTGAGGCTTTAGGAACTTTTGAGCGGGGAGTAAATTACTTCCTTAGCATATTCAGATGGTTGTTATTTTTCGAAGAGGGAGTACTTAGTACATTTGAAGGGTCATTCTAAAGACAATGATAACGGGTGTCCATAAACTACATTTCCAATTTTTGACTACCCCCGCGATCGAAGCCCCCCGCCCCTTCTCCAGAAGTAACGTAGCTCAGAATTCTCTGAAATCAGAAGAAATAGGGTGTTTTTTTTACGAAAATAGGGAAATAATAGGGGAATAAAATCTTTGAAATAAAAATAGTTGAAAAACAGTAGAATAGTTGAATTGTCAACCAGAAAAGAGTTTCTACCAGAAGATATGATTTTTTAAATAACAAAAAAGAATTTTAAACCAAAAAGAATTGATTTGTAACAAAAAAGTGGTATCGACAACCAAATAGTTGAACTTTCAAGCAAAAGAGATGAATTTCAAGAAAGTAGTGAACTTTTGACCAAATAGTTAAATTTTTAAGCCGAAAGGACGATTTTTTTCAAAAACTGTTAAATTTTTAACAAAAGAGTTCATTACCAACCCAAAAGTATGACTTTTCTATCATAAAAGATGAATTTTAAATCTAAAAGGACGAATTTTTAACAAAAGAGTTGAATTTTCAACCAAAATAGATGACTTCATGAAAATTGTTGAATTTTTAACTTCCAAAGATGCATTTTAAACGTAAGAGTCGAATTTTCAAACAAAACAGATTAAAATTCAAACAAAAGCAGTTGAGTTTGCAAGCCACAAAGACAAATTTTTAAGAAGACGCAGTTGAATTTTCAACCCGAAAGTTGGAATTTTCAACCAAAAGAGATGAATTTCAAACCAAATAGTCGAATTATCAATTGAAAGCGAATTTTAAACCAGTTGACATAAACCAAAAAAGACAAGTTTTTAACCAAATAGTAGAATTCTCAACTAAAAACATGAATTTTCAGAAAAAAAGATAAATTTTTTAACATAAAAGACGAATTTTCAATAAAACATGAATTTTCTACCAAATAGTTTAATTGTGAAAGTATAAAGAATAAATTTTGAACTAATGATAGAATAGTTGAATTTTCATATCAAATATTCATTTTTGACCAGAAACAAAAAACGAATTTTCAATAAAAAAGTTAATTTTTCAACTAAAGAGGTGAATATTAAAAAAAGAGGAATTTTAACAAAGTAGTTCAAATTTAAACCAAGTAGTTGAATTCGCAATCAAATAGATCTATTTTTAACCAAATAGTTACATTTTTAACAGAAACCTTAATTTCCCATCAAGAAAATTAATGTTCTACCAAAAAAGAGAGAATTTTCAACAAAATACATAAATTTTTAACAAAATTGTAGAATTTTGAAGCTAAAGAGACCAGAAGCCAAACCAGTTGAATTTTCCACTCGAAAATAAGTTTTTTGAACAAAAAGTTAATTTTCAACCAGAAAGTTACATTTTTATAAAATTAGTTTAATTTTAAACAAAATAGTTGATTTCTCAACCAAAAATATGAATTTAAAAAAAAGAGTTAATTTTTAACTAAATAGTTTAATTTTCTACGAAATTGTTAAATGTATTTTCATGAATTTAAACAAAAAATATTCATACTTTAGCCAAAAAATTGAATGTTCTTCAAAACAGTTGAATTTTTGACTCAAAAATATGAATTTTCAATAAAAAAATGCATCTTTTAAAATTACTATAACTTTAAACCGGGTAGTTGATTTTTCAAATAAGAGAAAATCGTTTAAAACACAGTTGAATCCCCAACCAAAAAAGAATAATTTACAACCAAACAGTGGCTTTCTTAACCAAAAAGGATGATTTTTCAACCAAGAAGATTAATTTTATACCAAAAAAGACGAGTTTTCAACAAAATACATTAATTTTCAACCCAAAAGTTGAATTTTCAACTAGAAAATATCAATTTTATAGTAAAAATATTAATTTTCAACAAAAAATGTAATAATTAAATTTTCACTTCGAAAAATTAATTTCAAACCGAAAAAAACGAATTTTCAACCAAATATTTAAATTTTCAACTGAAGAGATGAATTTTCAACTGAAGTGATAAATCTTAAAAAGCTAATTTCAAACACAAGAATTCAAC
>CAKNYM010053236.1:916977-935883 GCA_932195095.1 Andricus curvator
AAATACAAATTCTTTAAAAAATGGACAAAAATGGAGAATAGAGGAAAGAATGTGAAGTCTGAAATACGAAAGTGATTTTCAAACTTATTAAGTAATTATATGGTAGAGTGGGGCATTACTTTATATATCACTTCAAATAATTATAGATTCATAATCAAACTTTTATTCCGCTTAACGCGTTTGTAAAAAAAAATTTAATTAAAAAAAGAACAATTTTTTAATATATCAATATTTGAATAAAAATAATTTAACTTGTAATTTGAAAAGTGTGCAGTTTAAAAAAATGTTGATCATTTAATTTGTATTGCTTTTAACTTAAAATTGCTTAAAATGATACACTTTTATATCCTACAAATTTTGATTTGTTCTTCAATCTAGACATTAGAGCACTGACAGCCCGTGCAGAAATTACCCCGGTTGGCCCTACTACAACAAGTTTTCTGGTCGGATCCCGGCCGGGCTACCCCTGTTTGGGTTTCATGGCCAGGAACCGGTCGGGAGCCGGCCGGGCTACATTTTTCTCGAATCACCTAGTCGGGAGCCGGCCGGTTACTGGCCGGGACAACCCTGGTTAGATTTCATGGTCGGGAGCCGACCGGGCACTGGTCAGGATACTTTTTTTTGTAGAAATTACACATTTTTTAAGAGCCGTGACATTATCAAAGACGTATTTACGGATACTAGATGAGTTATTATCTGAAAAGTATAATTTCAAGATTTATCAGATCAGCAAAACAGAAACTAGCTTTTTGAATTCTTAAAAAAAAAGATTTGATTTATTAAAATGTTTTAACTTATGAAATAAAACTGTTATCGATTCTGCAATGTGCAACAGCAGATTTATTACAATTTTTATAATTTTCTCTATTTTCAGACAATTTTTAGTCTGTACACTTTCAAATTTACCGCCATGTCTGACGCCTTCTGCGCTGGCGTCGGCGTATACACTTGTAAGTTTCAGTTTCGAACCTCGAACGAGAATGCACGTGTCGTCTCCTCGAAGTTCGCAAATAAAACCGCGATCCATAATTAAAATGAACCTTATTTCAGTAATCAGTTCGAAAACCGCACTTACTGCGTGGATAATTAGTATTTTTAATTAATTTATAGTGTTGTGTATTCATTTTTTTCTTTCTTCCTTCCTAACCTCAAATCACCACGTGGTTTCCAAAATAAAACAATTGCTAGCAGATTCTAGCATCAATTATTGAAACTCTTCTTCAATTTCCTCACGAGAATTTATTAACTTGATTTGACATTTAAAGTTCACCGTATTCTTTACGATGAGCCTTAAAAGACAAAACAAGTTACCAATTTCTCGCCAGAAGCAACATTTTTTAACCGCTCTGTGGCCGGATTACCCGACCGGATCCCGGCCGGTATGAAAGCCGGAATCCGACCAGTTTACCGTGACGTTTTTAGCCGGATCCCGGCCGGTATCCCCGGCCAGCGCCCGGTTTAAACTGGGGCTATCCGGCCGGCTCCCGGTCGGATCCCTGTTACCATTCCTACACGGGAGTGATAACGTGGATTTATATTTTTTATCCAGAAATCTTTGAACTATTCTATTTATAAACGTTAAAAATTTGTATTCTAATCGCAATTAATTAAAAATTGTTCTATTAAAAAATGGTCAAAGCTTTCATTTTATAGGTTTAAATTATTGAGTGTTTAAATAACAAAAGTTTGAATTAAAAATTAATTTTCAATTCAAAATTGCAAAACAAATTTGAAATACACAAATTTTTAAAATTAACAAATTTTTTAAGCTGCACTTTCAAAAATTCAAAATTAAAAAGAGTTTCACTTTGAATGCTTTAATTTGTAGTTCAATTCCGACTACTTCAAATGAAAAATTGTTAGATTCGAGAGTAATAACCGGGAATTTTTATCCTTGATTGAAACGGTCACCTTGTATTTTTAAAACATTAAAAATTGACAATTTGCAGGTTTGGAATCGTCAATTAGAAATTTAAAAAAAATTGTTTAGTTTTAAACCTATTCATCGGATGACTGAAAAATTCCGCAAAAATGAATATTCCGGCACTATAATATTCCCGAAAAAGAAAGTATTTTATAAATGATATATTTTAAGAAGAAAATTCCCGAAATTAAAAGAATTTGAAAATTCCCGAAAAATAAATTTCCCGAAAGTTTATAATACTACCGAATTTGAAAATTTCCTAACAATAAAATTTCCGATAGAGAATTGATGAATTATAAAATATCCGATGCTACGAAATTCCTGACACTGGAAAATCATCGAATGTAAAAAAATTGAAAAAATTGTTTTTCAATCAATCATATTCATTCATTAAAAATACAATAACGAAATAGTTTGAAAAAAAAAATTTCTTATGTTTATTGCATTTTTCAAAAATTATTGTTTGAATTTGAAATAACAATAATAAAAAAAATATATGCAAAATAACAATACAAGAATAATATTTTTATTACAAGAGCAATCATTTTTCAAAAGTACTATGCACATTTAAAAAAAACTTGCATTGAGAACTTTTTTCCAATTAGCGTTATTTTAAATTTAAACGATAATGTAAAAAAATACAAGAAGCATCAAAAAATGTTATTAATTTATTTTTAGCAAGTAAATAATATTGATTTAAAAATAATTTTTGTGATTGTTTAGATTCGGGAATTTTCTAATGTCGGGAATTTTATAGTGTCGGATATTTTATAATTTGGCAATTTTCTGTCGCGAATTTTATTATATATTACATTATTATATTTGAAAAATGAGAAAACTTAATTTCCTCTCAGGTTATATCATATTATATTTATTTATATTTTATAATTCGTTAATATTATAAACTGTCGAGAATTTTCAAATGATGTAATATTATAAAATGTTATCGCCAACGGCGATACCACGCTGGAAACACCAGTTCTCGTAAGATCACTGAAGTTAAGCATTGTTGGGCGCGGTTAGTACTTGGATGGGTAACTGTTCAGGAATACCTGCGTGCTGTTGGCCCGTCGTGGGTGTGGTGGGCCCACATTGGTAGTAAATATCCACCTAGAAACACTACCCGAATCGGGTAGTGAGGCAATGAACTTTCGAGTTCGAACTGCTAATGAATGTATGTATGTATGTATAAAATGTTCGGGAATTTCACAGTGTCGGGAATTTATTTTTCGGGAATATTCCATTTTTCCCTATTCATAATAATTGATGCATTCGATTTTCAATTTTAAACTTTAAAATTAGAGACTATTCAATTATAAAAGTTTCAATATTAAATTATTGGCTTTAGAATTGTTTTAAGACAAAATTTACAATTTCAAATATTTTTAATTTAAATAATTATTTATTATATTATTATATTATATTATTAATCTTTCCATTGATGGAATTGAAGAAATTATATTTGTGTTCAATGAAAGAAAAGTGTACAGATTAATAAAAGATTCTCTATTATTTTACTTGAAATTAAATCTAACTTCCAGTTTTCAAATTATTTTTACTAAATATATTTTTTTTTTTACTTGAGAATTTCATATGATTTTTAGAAATGAACAATAAAGGTAAGGAGTTAGTTTTGATGGGCAACGTATCAAAACACTGATTTTAACTTTCAGTACAAAACTTATTCGGGAATTCTGAGCGGCCGAGAAAAATGATTCTCACCGTTGAAGAATAATAAAAATTCAATCATGTAGAGAAAATATCGCACTGTCTAATATTTTCTTTTCAAATTATTCGTAATTATATTTTTTAACTTTTACCTCACCGAATTTTCCATGTGTATTATCAGTTCGGTAATTATTTTGGAACAGTTCAAATTGTTTTACCGAAAACAATTATTAAACAAAAAGTTATTAAGCATTCACCGAATTTTTCTCATATTGGCCATGTTCGCGTCTTCGAGATTCATCGATCGACCTATTGTTTAACATTTTATGACCCACCAGTACCGATTAAAGAAGTTTAAAAAAATGTTTTATTCTCCTTATATGAGAAAAACTTTTTTGCTATTCAAAATACAACAATACTATATAGAGTGCAATTGTTCGCAACTTCGAGACGCTTCAATCGATCTATTGTTGAATCTGTTATGGCCCACCAGTACGGGTTTACAAAGTTTCAAAAAAACTTGTGTATTTTGTTTATGTGAGAAAAACTTCGTCTCATATTAGGAGTACTACTGTACTGTATTTGACATTTTTGTTCGCGTCTTTGTGACACGTAGAATGATCTATTATGACGTACCTTCTATGATCTCTTATGATCTAGACCAATTTATAAATTTAAAAAAAAATATATTGCTTATTTTCATGATACGAGGAAAACTTTTTTAATATTGGGAATGCAACAGTAGTGTATATGATATATTTGTTTGCGTCTTTAAGAAACTTCGATTAGCCAATTGAAGAACTTTCATGACCTACCATAACCTAACAATGTCGTTTTTAAATTTTATAACAAATTTCTTTACCTTGTTTATAAGAGGATTTTTTATATTGGGAATATAACAATATAAATATTGGGAATATAACATTTGATGTAATTGTTTGCGTCTCCGAGACGCGTGGATCAATCTACACGGTGTGCCTCGACTGACTTCAACCCAAAAGGGCTTACATATGCCAGTTTTTTTCTGAATATAATTCTGGGATGCCCCACGATCATTTTAAGACCAGAAAGAAAAAAATCGCTTTGGCCCTTTTTGAGAAAACTCTTTTTGTTTGAAGATGTTAATGAACATATTTTAATGGAAATAAGTTAAACGTGGAATTTCATTGGCTCAAACCATTTATTTTGGCATCCAAAAAAGGGCTACATGTGCTGAACATCTTACGAGAACCGAAACTCTTCAATATTTTTGGAAAATGGTGAAAAAAGTGGGAAAAAATCAGTTTTTTGAAAATGGCATTATTCCAGTTCATCCTATGTCCGAAACACATTAACAAGAATTAAAGTGCTTGAAATTTTCTGCAAAATGAAAAAAATCGAATGTTCTATCTCTAAAAGTTTGGGAGTTATGATCCTGAGAAGTCGGTTTTAGGCGAATAATTTGAATGAAAAAAATATATATATAGTTTTGGGGAAATAAACTATTCCCTATGCATATCTGGTAAAAATGGTCGAATAATTAATTAAAGAAGACCTAATTTTGAGTAGATCAAAAAAAAAAAAAACATTGCTCTAGCTCCAATAGAACCAACATTATGGCATTTCGAATATGAACCTTTTTTTGTGGAATTTTGTTTAACATCAATTTTATAAATAGAATTTCTTGTTTTTCAAAAGAACTTATTTCCTCAGCGTTTCAGGATTTAGGCGAAAGTTGCCAGCAAGTTATTTAAAAAAGACTTAACTTTGAGATCTGAAAAAAAAACAATGCTCTAGCTGTAATAAAACCAAAATTATGGCCCTTTTCATTACATTTTGTTCAATATCAATTATTAAATAAAATTTATCGTTTTCCAAAAGAACTCATCGAAATTATGGCCTCCTGAAAATTACGCTTATTATGGAATTTTGTTCAATTTTTTGTTGAATTTTCCGTTTCTGGAGGATGAGACATGAAGAAATGTTTTTATCATATTGTGTATCTTGTGCTTGAATTAAGTAAAGACTTAATTAATTCAATTATGAACTAAAAACTTTTATTAACGATATTATGAAAATATGATTGTGAGCTTAAAATGAGTGAATTTTAAAGCCAGACGGCTTTAAAATCTGAGTGAACAGACTCCATCACGTCCAATGCTCAGGAACTTATTTATTTTTAAAAACGAGATATTTTATTTTAAAAATTGATAAGATTTTGATTTTGTATTTAATCGGTTGAAAAAACTATGATTATCATAATTTCATTACAAAAGGATCATATTCAGAAGGCCATACTTTCGATGCGATTAGAGCTAGAGCATTATTTTTTTTTAGATTTGCTGAAATCAGGTCCTCTTTAACCTATCTGGTGGCAACTTTCTCCTGAATTGCTCGGGAAATGAGTTCTTTTGGAAAACGATAAATTTTATTCAAAAAATTGATATTGAACAAAATTCCATAAAAAGGGCCATATTCAGAAGGCCATAATTTTGGTTCTATTAAAGCTAGAGCATTGTTTTTTTTATATCTACTCAAAATTGAGTCTTCTTTAATTAATTATTTGGAAATTTTTAGCAGATATGCATAGGGAATAAAGTTATTTCCCCAAAACTATATATATATATTTTTTTTTTCATTGAAATTATTCGCTTAAAATCGACTTCTTAGGACCATAACTCACAAATTTTTAGAGATAGAACATTTGCTTTTTTTTTAATTTTGAAGACATAGTTTGGGACATAGGATGAAGTGGAATAAGACAATTTTCAAAAAACTGATTTTTACCCACTTTTTTCACCATTTTTCAAAAATATTGAAGGGTTTCAGTTCTCGTAAGGCGTTCAGCACCTATAGTCCTTTTTTGGATGCCAAACTGTATGGTTTGAGCCAATGAAATTCCAGTTTTAACTCATTTTCATTAAAATATGTTGGTTAACTTCTTCAAAATAACCAAAAAAAGAGTTTTCTCAAGAAGGGCCAAAGCGATTTTTGTCTTTTTGGGCTCAAAATGATCGTGGGTCATCCCAGAAGTATATTCAGAAAAAACCGGCATATGCAAGTCCTTTTGGGTTAAAGTCAGCCGTGGCACACCGTGCCTATTGACAAACTTTCGATGACCATTCTTGAATAATCAATAGCGACTTAGAAAGTTAAAAAAGTTACATTTTTTCTATAAAAAAAAAAATGTTTCAATTCAGAATATAATACCAATGTAAGTTAAAAAGTTCTTTCATTGTAACAGAACACATCAACTGACATTTTGATGGGCTCTATGATTTTCTGAAAATAAGATTTTCGGTAAGACAGAAACGTAAGCTTGAAAAATATTGAAAGTATCCAGTTTTTTTCTTTTTTACATTCTCATTCTAATGAGAAGGTATTGGTTTTATGTAAAATTTGACATAGTCGGTTTTCATCAAATGTCCACGTTTTGAGACCTCCTGAGTCAGAAAAAACGATTTTTACGAAGGTGTCTGTCTGTCTGTAGTCTGTCTGTCTGTCTGTCTGTCTGTAGCCACGATAACTTTCGAAAAAATGATCAGATTTGATTGAGCTTTGGCACACTTTTTTATGGCCGAAAAATAGAGAACGAGTTCGTTAACCAGCTATTTTGGATGAAAATCCAAAAAGTGAGCACATTTTGAAAATTTTTGAGACCACTTTTTTGGAAGATTTGAAAATTCTATGTACGGTTATTAGTATTACGTAAAATGACGAACAAAATATTCTCATGACTTTTCGTGATAAAAAAAAATTACTGGAGTTATAGCATTTTCAAAATTCCAAAAAACAAACGAAAATGAACATTTTAAGCCGAAAAACGCACGATATGAAAAAAAGCCAAGAGGAGAAAAACGTTGATTCCTGAACACCCTATAATATTTTCATGACAACTTTTTGAATTTTTCGAAAAATAAAAAATTCAAATTTTGATCGCACAAAAAATTAATGAAAAATCAAAAAAGCCATTTTGCTGTAAAACTATGCAAGATATCAGAAAAGATCATCTTACCAAAATTGTGCACCTAAAAAAGATCTACAAATTTCTTATCATTCACTTTTTGATATGACGCGTAGTTTTTGTTTTATTCGTAAAAAACAGCATTGAAAATAGAAAAATCAAATTTTCAGACGAATATTACCAGCTACGAAAAAATGACCGAAACAAAATTTGTTCATCCATGGAAGAGGTACAAATTTATTGTGACTCATGTTTCGATAGGATGCGTGGTTTTTGTTTTATTCGTGAAAATAACATTGACAGTAAAAAAAATCAAAGTTTTGAAAAAACAATGCAAGGTACGAAAACATATAAATGAACAAAAATTGTGCATTCAAAAAAGACTTACACACCCGTAATCAATTTTTGTGGTAAGAATATATTCAAAATGAAAAAATTAACTTTTTTGATAAACGGCACAAGCTAAAATAAAATGTTAACTAATAAAATTTGTCGCCTCAATTATATCATTACTTTCCATTTGAAATCAAATACAAATTTAGTAATTTGTATATGAAGAACATATAACACGAAGCACAAAGTGCGCGCTCAGTGTATTTACCAAATCGCACGCCGTAAGTGCGCTCCAACTTTTTTGTTTCTATCATACGGTTCAAATGATTTTCAAATCAAATATCGAGCGCGAAGCGCGAGTGTCTGGATGAGAATGTGTTCCTTAAGGTCGATAGAACCTTGAGTAAATAAAGTTCCTTTTCAGTCTAAAATAAAAGAAAATTTAACAATCACGCCATACCACGCTGAAAAACCCAGTTCTCGTCAGATCACTGAAGTTAAGCAGCCTTGGACGCGGTTAGTACTTGGATGGGTGACCATTCAAGAATACTAACATGAGTGCTGTTGGCACATCGTGGGTGTGGTGAGCCCACACTTGTAGTTATTTATAACTACAAGAAAAACCTAGAAACACTACCCGAATCGGGTAGTGTCACGCCTACCCTGAAAGGGAAATGGTTTAATGGTATATATATATACTTAATATGTAGAGGTTTTGATAATTTTATAATATTTGCAAACAAACTTTTTCTTTTCATCGAAGTCGAACACGAAGTTCAAAAATCTAGAGGAGCCTAGCGTAAAGCGCGATGCAAATACGCCCGAGCGCGTAGCGCGAGGTGAATACATAATCGAGCGCGAAGCGCGAGATAAATATATGATCGAGCGCGAAGCGCGAGATCCAACAGTCGCGCGCCCTAGGCGCGCTCAAACTTGCGAGCGAAGCGAGCCGCGCGCGAAGCGCGCCATGAGAATGTGCCCGCGAAGCGGGCAGATTTTTTTCTTCTCCTCCATGAGGAAGTGAATTTATTTGATACCTATGAGGAAGCAAAATGCTCATAAAATGAGCTCAAATAAATACATCCATGGTACTTCGCAGCGGCATTTCTATTTGAGTTGCGGCTTGACTTAATTTTATATATATTTCAGCAGTGAATAATTTTCCTCTATGCACTCGAAACTGTGTCTCCATGACGAAGAGCTTATTTCGAAACAGTTTGTGTGCCCCGAATGCAAACGGGACGTAGTATTAACGGTCGGAACTGCTGTGGGCGCCGGCTGGTGTTACGGAGACACGACGGGACAAACCGTGAGGCAGTTTCGATGACAGATTACCCAGATCCGCTTTGTGGCGGGGCTCTCATTTGGACAGCCGATTTGATTGAAAACTTTACCACGGGTTAAAAAAATTTTCAGACCGTCCTGCCCTCCGAAGCAAGTCTCAGTAAAAGGGGGTTGTTCATTTCGTAGGAGATTCATATTCAAATTGGACTCGCTTTTGGATTTAAATAAAAAAAGAGTTGTATTATTCACACAAAAAACGGGGTTTCACTAAAGTTTCGGCTTAAATGAAAGCTGGTACCTTTTAGAACTTGAAGTCGGATAGAAATCTGTGGAGACCCGACAGGGTTCCTTTGGCGACCACTTGAAATGAAGAACATGAAGGCGCATTCACAAACCAACGGCTTGCTCAGTGGATTTGGTAAGTTACGGATTTGCAGATTTCGGAAAAGTCTCTATTAAAATTGGGTTCCTTTGGAGATTTATCTGGAGTCTCCTTTGGAACAAATTCATTGGAACTCCTAAGGAACCAAAAATTGGTTCTATTAGAAACCTCAGGTTTTTCTATTTTCAGTTTGGAAGCAAGATATTTACGAAAAATTGCTTACTTATCTGAATAGAACCTGGTTTAATTCTTCACCGATTTGCATCAAACTTGAATTTGAATCCGCATCCACCATATCAACGAATCACAACATACCGAAAAATTGTCTTAATGACTGATTAGGGGACGTTCTTAAATTACGTACAATTTTTTTCTAAAATTTTAAACCTAAGTTTTGGTAAAATGTTACTGTTTCTTATGAATTAATAAAGTAGCTTAACTTTCACATTTCTAACGAAAAGAGATTAATTCTCTAGAAAAAATAAAATAGTTGATATTGTAATCAAGAAAATATTATTTTTAATCAAAAGCAGTTAGAGTGGAAAAGACGAATTTCCAACAAAATAGTTCAATCTTTAACTAAGACAGATTAATTATTAGCGAAACAGTTGCATTTTCAACAAGAAAGATGAGCTTTCTCCAAAAAAATTGAATTTTCAACAAAATAGATAAATTTTGAAACAAAAGAAGATTAATTTGCTACTAGGAAGATGAATTCTTAAAAAATACATACGTTTTTAACAAAATAGTTGTTTTTTAAACCAAGATAATTAATTTTTACCAGAAAATAGGTATTTTCAACAAAATACATAAATTTGTAACCAAATGGTTAAATTTTCACCAAAAGGATTAATTTTCAACAACATCAACAAAAAACGAATTTCCTACAAAACCGTTTAATTTTGTACCAAATTGTTGTACCTAAAATGATAAATCTATAACTAAAAAAAAAAAAATTCAAGAAAGTAGTTCAACTTTCAACCCAGATGTAAAATTTGTAACCTATACTATACTCTGTTCAGTGAGAGAATACTCAACGTCGCGCAGTTTTTTCAGAAAAGGGTGAAACAAATCCTCCTGTGCTTCTTTTAGGACAATCGGCGAAAAAATTTATGAAAGAGGCCATACATTTTGAAGGAAAGGATTCCTTTAAAGTCGAAACTTGAAAATCAGTAAACCACGTCTAAACTTTACACTTTTAAGTCAGCCTGCGTAAACTGGACGAAAATTCCTCTTTTCTGTTGAGTATTCTCTCGCTGAACAGAGTATAAAAAGATGTATTTTCAACAAAAAATGTAACAGTTTATATTTCAACAAAGAAAGACTTTAGTTAAAAATAATCAATAGTTGGATTTAACAAAAAATCAAAATCTTCAAAATACTGAAATCCTCTACAAAATCAGATTAGTTATAAACCAAAATGCCTAATTTTACCCAAAAAGTACAATTTTCTACCAAATTGTTGTATTTTTGACCCAAAAATATAAATTTTCTACAAAAAAGTTGAAATTTTAATCAAACAGTTGGATTTTTAACAAAAAAATGGATTTTCTATCAAAAAAGATGAATGTTTTTTAGCTCTTGAAAGTTTCTTGGAATTTTTAAAAATAACCTAAAATCTCTAAAATTCTTTAAAATCCCTTTAAATTATTGAAATCAATTGTAAATTTCTTGGGATCTTCTAGAATATCCTAAAATCTATCAAGTTTTCTAAAATCCTTAGCAATACCTTAAAATATTTGAAAATCCTTTAGATGTTTCAAAAATACCCTAAAATCCTTTGAAATACCTTTAAATTATTAAAATGTATTGAAAATTCTTCGGAATCTTTTAAAATACCCGACAATATTTCAGACCGTTTAAAATATTTCAAAATCCCTTGGTATTTTGTATAGCTCTTGAAAATTGCTTGAATTATTCAAAAATATCCTAACATTCTTTAAAATCCCTTTAAATTATTGAATTCTATTGCAAATTTTTCGAAATCTCTCAAAATACTCGAAAATATTTCAAAAGAATTTAAGAAAGTTCAGAAATAGATCTAGACCTGAATTCAGTAGTGGTCAACTCATGGGTTAATTTATTAAAAGAAAAGCTACTAAAGTGATATTTTTTTTAAAGTGAATATTTACTTTATCTTGAAAAAGTGACTCAAAACCGATTTCAGAAAAAAGTGTTTTTTTTACTAGAGGGTGGAAATGCATTGACGCATTAACTGTGGGACTCAGCCTAAAACCAGCAATATCCACTAAAACCACTTCCGCTTTTGCACTACTTTCAGAGTCAAGAGTTTTGGAAATCTTGGGGAAATTCAATGACTTTTGCCATTTTTATTGTCAAAATCAACATCGTTTGTGAAATCAAAGTATGCCAAGAAATTCGAAAAGGTATCTAAATTTTAAAATTCAGTCAACTGATTAATTTACAGATATTTTTCGTGTAATTTCATCAATTAAAAAAATTTCATCATTTATACATCTTACAGAATAAGTTTTATTTCACAAACGACTGTCTAAATTGACGGTACGTTCAGCGCGAGTAGTACATTAAAAATCACTGCTGACTTTGAAACTTGATTAATCCTTCCACATAGGAGCTAGAAACTTTTTCTTATAACCGCTAGAAGGTTTACTGAATTCCGTGTCGAATTACCTCTAATAGAGATATTTTTGACCTCTCGAAGAGAATATACCACGTAAAAAGTTTTTAAAAAAATACGAATTTTGTACCTCGACTTCAGTCTTTAAAGTCTTATTTTTGATTTAAAAAAATAAAACTTGAAAAACTTGTAAAGTTCTCGAGATACGACTAAATATGTCGAAGCGCGTTTGCGCCGAGCTTCAGTAGCGATAACGGTGAACGCCGACTGAAACTTGACGCAGACATGCTTAGACATTTTTTGTCATATCTTGGGAACCAGTGAATATTTTTGAAGTTTTATTGACTAAAATTAAAGGCAAGATTTTAAAGATTATGTTCGGTTAATTTCAGTATTTTCTTATTAGTTTTCTAAGTCACAGCACGAGTTGCAGTTGAAGAAAAAAGTCTGAGAAATTCTCGGCGATCACCGCTCTCACGCCCGACAGCGGTAATCGCCGACTGAAAGTTAAGATTTGAGACTTGGACATTTTTATACGTATCTCGAGAATCCGTAGAGATTTTTTAAGTTTTATCGGCTTAAATTAAAGCGAAGACTTCAAAGACTGTGTGGTATGAATTTTTCCATTTTTGCCACAACTTTCTTAGGTCATGCCAAAAGTTAAATTTGAGGTGCAAAATTCGAGAAATTCTTGTATTTTTTAAAAAACTTCTCGCATAGTCTATGCTCTTCGAAAGATCAGATATATCTGTTAAAGGTCATTCGACGGAAAATTTAATAAGCTTTCCAACCATTTTTTGAAAAAGTTTCTCGCTTCTTTTTTGAACGAGTAATCACGTTTCAAAGTCAGCAGTGATTTTTCATAGTACTCGCGCTGGTCGTACCGACAATTTCCGACAGTAGTGTATGGTGTATTTATTTTCGACCAGCCCTATGCATCGATCGTGTATGTGCATGTATGGAGAAAAGAATAAAATAATAAAAAACTTGAAACTGTTTCCAAATTTTGACCGGAAATATTTTTTTTTAGTAATAATAAGCGTAATAGTAATTAATCATTCTAAAATCGTCACGGAAACTAGCAGCTGAACGGTGGTAAAATTAAATACTTGGATCAGCATTCTAAGGTTTAACATTGTATGTTCTATTATAATATATTTTCTGTTTTTATTAAATAATTGTTATAATTTGAAAGTTTTTTGTTGTTCTAAATTATATATAATTGTTCTTGCTATACAATTTTTGTCAAAATTATGAATGATTTAAATATGTAAATCCTCAGTTATGAATATTTATTAAAATAAATAAATATAATTGAAATACTTAATAATATAATATTTTTTTATTATTAATTCAGGGTGGCCGTTTTATTCAAAACAAAAAACTCCCGATCATTTCTCGGTTTTGTTCAGGTTCACAAAAAAAGTTAGATGACGTCTTTGCTGTTTTATCGATAGATATCGTTTTTAATTGACCCAAGTATTATAATTGTGAAGAAGATTTTTTTATTGGCATGGGGGTCAATGATATTTATTTGTTCTGTGTTCTGCAATCAATTTAAAAATATATTTATTTTTAAATAAAATAAAAATTCGATTTATATGTTTCGTCCCGGACTGACTCACTAGACTCGTCAGTAAGGCTATGTGAATCAGTCCTACCTTATACATTTTATTTGATCTAAATTCATTTTAATGTATATTTTCCAAAACAAAATTTTTCAAGTTTGTTTGTGAATTTCATACATTTTGCAGTCATTAATATAGTGTTCAAACCAAGCCTTAATTCACGCATTTGTAACAAGAATGATATACAAGGATAGAAATATTGTAAGAGAAGGAAAAGGAAGGAAATTACTGAATATAAGTTTAAAATTATTTTTTTGGTTCACTTATCAACTCACTGACCTAATAATAATTTATTTTCAGCCTGGTAAATGTGAATTTTTTAATTTGAGGTTTGGCCCGTATCCGAGGCCGAAATAACATTACAAAATTTGTTCTGAACATTTTTTTCATTTGAAATTATAAAAACTGAACTGCAAATCAAAACACTTAAAAGTGCAACTTTTTTGCATTTTCAACTTTTAAAATTAAAGACTAATTTTTTAAAAATGTAAACGCTTGATTAATAAATAATTGTTAAACTTTTATAACTTGTACAATTCAAAGATTTGAAAAAATATTTAAATCCACACTATCATTTTCAATTCTCTTGATTGAAGAATGAATCAAGAAATTTATAGATTTTTAAAATTATATCTTTTTGACCAATTTTAAGTTAGGAACATTAAAAATTGAAAGATTACATTTTTTTTAAACTCAACACTTTTTAAAATAGAAGTAAAATTATATTAATGTTAGGTCTTAAAAGATTAATAATTGTTCAATTGTTATTCATACACCAAACATTGGTTTGAAACATATTTGAAATGTTCTTTCAAAATTATTATTTAAATAAAAAATTATTAAAAATTTTTCCAGGAATCTTAAGACAATTTTTGTATCATCTTGAAACCTCTCAAAATCCTTAAACAGCTTTAAAATTTTATTCCATAAAGTTAAAAAATGTACACTTTGTTTTAAATTTTGTGGAATGTTTTCAAATTTTTCATTGTTTTTGAAATTCTTTTGAAAATTCGAAGTTTTTTTTCAAATGATCCTAATTTGTTCTAAAACTGTTATTAAATCCTGGAAAGTTGAAAAAAAAAAGAATCACTTAATATGTCCCAAATTATTTTTTGACAATTGTGGATGCCTTTTGAAATCTTTTTTAATATTATGTTAAACATTTTTTTTTAATACAAAGTTATTTTGAATTTTCCCAAGAATCTTAAGAAAAACTTTTTAATTGTCTTCAAACTTTTCAAATCCCTTAAAAAGCTTTAAAATTTTATTTTGAAATCTTCAAAAATTTATGTTTTGTTCCGATACTTTTTTGGAATCTTTTCAAGTTTAAAATTAGGTTTAAATCTTTTCAAAACTTCTAAATATCTCTTCAACTTACTCGAATTTTTCCTAAATAAATAATTATTAAACTGTTATTTATTCAAAAAAATTTCACTTGGGAATAAAAAATTGTTTAAAAAGAACAATTAAAATTATAACATTTAAAGATTAAATTTAGCTCTCTGAAATTTTATTTGATTTATAATTGATCATTTTATATAAGCAGTCAAACCTTGCTGAATATTAAAAAAAAAAATTTTTCTTAAATAAAAATTTCAAAAATAAGTGGGTTATAAATGGATTATCCGGATCTTTTGGTACGAGAGAAAAGTGTTTATTTTCTTCATTATTGTCTTAGCCCGAATTGCAACCATGAGCTATAGACTTATATCCCATGTTTTCCACACTTGCCGTGCAGAAATTTCAGAGGGGCCCTGGTCGGGGCCAGATTTATAAAAATATTATTAAAATAAATTTATTTAATAAAAAAGTCAACAATTAATTAAGAATATTAAACTTGATTATTTGAATATTTGAAAACAATTATCGTTAATTTTACAGAGAGTTTAAAAGTCTTTGTAATCTGTCGCATCAACTATCCTTGTAACGTATTGAACAATAAACTTTATATAAATATTTTTTTACATATTCTGAAATTTATCGTTAGATTCATGCATTTTGTTGAAAGTTCATCTTTTTTTATAGAACATTAATCTTCTTGGTCGAAAATTTATCCTTTTTGTAAAAAATTTAACAATTTTGTTAAACTTTTTTTTGTTGCTCAAAGTTAATTTTTTATCAGAGTTTTTATCAGAAAATGTAACAGTTCCATTTCCAGATGAAACTTTATCATGTATATTTTATGAGATAAGTATTTGATTATTTGGTAGAAAATTAAAGTATTTTATTGAAAAGTCGTCTTTTTGGGTGGAAAATTAATCTTGTTTGTTGAAAATTCAACTTATTGTTTGAAAATTCAAGGATTTGGTAGGAAATTCATATTTTTTGTTCAAAAGTCATCTTTCTGGGTAGAAAATTAGTCTTGTTTGTTGAAAGTTCAACTTTTTGGTTGATAATTCAACTATCTTCACTCAAAAAAAGGCCTGGTTAAATCAACCAGTATTCTGGTTAAATATGCCCTTACTATTTTTTCTGGTTAGACTAACGAGAATTATGGTTGAATTAACCAGAATTCCGGTTAAATTAACCAGAAATTCTGGTTAATTGAACCATAATTCTGGTTAGTCTAACCAGAAAAAAAGTAAGGGCATATTTAACCAGAATTCTGGTTGATTTAACCAGACATTTTTTTGAGTGTTGTGGAAAATTCATATTTTTTGTTGAAAAATCGTCTCTCTGGGTAGAAAATTATTCTTGTTTGTTGAAAGTTCAACTTTTTGGTTGATAATTCAACTATCTTATTAAAAATTCATATATTTGGTTAAAAAGTCGCCTTTCTCGGTAGAAAATTATTCTGATTTGTTGACAGTTCAACTTTTTGGTTGATAATTATCAACTATACTAGTTTCAATACCAGCTTTTTAAATATATATCTTTTTTATTGAAAATGATTTTTTTTTGTTAAAAATTTGTTCATTTATATTTCTTGTGAAGTCACTGTTTTCTAAAATATTTAACTTTTTAGCTTAAAAACTTTACTCTTTTTTTGAAAATTCAGCTTTCATGGTAGAAAAGTTAACTTCTTTGGTTGTAAATGAACTTGTTTGATCAAAAATCAACTGCTTTTTAAAAAATTTGCTTTTCTTCTGGAAAATTCTAATATTTGATTGAACTTAATCTTTTTTGTTTAAAAATTCGACTATTTGATTGAAAAGTTTTTGGGCCGTGGAGCAAAGAATAAAAAAGTGAGGTTATAGTGCCAAAAAGTTACAGCATTAAGTCTATACGTACCTTTTTAGCATACTAAAAAGAAGGGTGGGATCTTTTTGTACAATTGGTCCCAATTCTGGATCCCAATTCTCATTTTATTTAACACTGTCACGCAAAGACGAAAAATAAATGCTCTTCAAAGTTTCGACGCTTTCTCGAAATTCGCGCGGCAAATTCAAATCTAAATAAGTATAAACTCTAAATAGATTAAAAATACACCTACAATAATTAATACTAACTTGATAATTGTATATTTATTAACTAATTTAATGCGTCCGTAAACATATATATTTAGATATATTGTTCAAATGAATTTAAGTTTTTTCTCGTTTCTTATATTCTTTGCATATGAGATGTTAAATTCAACTAATTACTTTAGATTAGTCACTGAACTGAAAATTAGTTGAATATTCACTGATAAAGACAGGGAGTAATTTTAAATTTAAACAATTCTAATTTCTAAACAAACTATGATTTACAGAGTGTAGCCCGATGTGGCCCCGATCAGGGCCACAACAGCAGCCATGATCAGGGCCGCATTGAGCTAACCCGATCGGGGCCACGTCGGGAATTAGGATCAAATTGGGCAATTTCTCCACGGGTTATTATTTTGCACACACTTATTAAAAAATATAGAATCTGCACTGTACTACACTAGAATGGTCCAAAAATGCATTGCAAAATTTTTGTTCACCCTAGAGCAGACATGCCCAACTCGGGGAAATTCCCTGCGAGAACACATGTTCCGCGTACCCTACTCTTTCTCCTAGAGAGCGAGAGATGTGGTAGACGCATGCGCGTGGTAGACGCGTACGTACGGGTCCACCACGCGCATGCGTCTACCACATCTCTCGCTTTCTAGGAGAAAGAGTAGGGTACGCGGAACATGTATTTTCGCAGGGAATTTCCCCGAGTTGGGCATGCCTGCCCTAGAGCAGCGTTTCCCAAACTTTTTTCGCACTTTCTGGGGAGCGGTAGGGTCGCCACCCTCAAATTTTTTCACAGTACTAGAACCCAAGAGAGACACTGGACGCCTGTCACTCGGACGCGGATGCTTGCTTAGCGCGACCTTCCCATTGTTAGAGAATTAGAGCCGGTTGAGGAAAATAAAAATTTGGTAAAATAATAATAAATTAAACCTTAATAGGCTGCGTTAGATTTGTTAGATTATGATAAAAACGTTAAAAAAAGATAGAAGAAAATCGGATAATAACTTCAAGAGTTATCGCACTTTTGTTACACTGAGAGGTCCCATTTATATATTCACAAGATTTGTAAATGTTTCTTTCATGAGTGCAGATATCAACCGATTTTCAAGAACTTTTTTTTCATTTCTTTATAATTATGTCACGGATTTCATTTAGCTAATTAAAATTTAATTGAGCCGTGTCTTTATCATTTCAGTTATTGTAACTGGACATTATCTCATAACAATGAAAGGGTTTTTCGTGGCAGGTATACGAAAGCAGCCGTCTGCTCGCAGGGGGGAGCCTGCCGAGCTACCGGGCCCGGAGTGGCATCCCCCTACCGGGCGGTAGGGTGTCTACCCGCGGTAGTAGTTTGGGAAACGCTGCCCTAGAGGTCAAGTTCCCCCACCAAAAGTTTCCATTTCCGGAGAAAAAAAATCCCTAATTTTTTTTTAATTCGAATTAAATTATTTAATTAAAATTAATTAATTAATCTAATTAAATTATTATTTTTCATTAATTAAATTATTAACACGTGCCACCGGGCACTTCAAAATCCCATTGAATTAACATGGGGAAATTTTGGATTTTCGAAAAATTGAACTCATACTTCAGGGTTTGATCGAAACATGCCAAACTTTTTAGGGATTGAAGAGGAGTAACCTATGAAATAAAAGCATACTAATAGCTTTTATTTTTACCCCCCCCCCCCCCCCAGCGCCCCAAATATGACCCAAAAATCAAAAAA
>CAKNYM010053236.1:936283-953090 GCA_932195095.1 Andricus curvator
CCCCCCCCCACAGCGCCCCAAATATGACCCAAAAATCAAAAAACTATATTTTTACGTATTATTGTTACTTTTTAGCAATTTCCGTCGTCTTTTTCATATATTTAAACAATTATTTATTCCCAAAAAATTTTAAAAATAAACGTATTTTCTGATTGAAATGTAATAGTTTGTCATTGTTTGGAGTAGTAATTTTTTAAAAAACATTATGTGATTATTTAAACAATTGCTTATTGTTTATTCTCAAAATTTCTAAAAATTGAACCAGAGATGTCCACTTTTTTCTCAAATTGGTATCCTATGCTACTTTTTGTTGAATAATTATATAATTTTGATACATTTCTTTTAATTTTTAATGAATTTCTATTTGTTTAAACAATTTTGATTTGCTTAATACCTATCTAACTTGTACCTATATACTCTATACCAATACACCCATATACCCAATACTATTTTCCAACCGAGCAAGTCACGCCTACCCCGAAAGGGAAATGGCTTAATGGTATAATAATAATAAGCAGTTTTTTACGATAACTTAAAAAAAAATAAATAAAATACATATCATTATTTTTCTGACCGTATACTGTACAGAAAGAATATATTAACCATTTTTTAATTGTTTAAACAAATATAATTCGTTCAAACAATTATTTTTCCTAAAATATTTTTTTAATCGTATTTTCTGAATTAAACATAATATTGAATGATTGCAAGGAGTAATAAATTCTGCTAAAACCTTTATGTTATTGTTTATACAATTAATTATTGTTTTTTTTCAAATTTCCTTCAAATTAAGTATGGCTGGTTTACATCTTCTTTGGCGCATTACTAAATAAATCATGAAAGTCCTAATAAAAATTAAATTATAAGAGTGTATTTATTATTGCTTTCTTCATATTTTTACAATCTTTATCATAATTATATTATAAAAAAGCACATTCACTAATGCAAATTATGATTCAAGTTTCAACAGATTGCTTTTTTAAATTTTCATACTCTTTATAAATATTAAAACGTGTCGCTGATTTTCGTTTTAGCTTCATACGATTATTTGTAAGACTATTTTCAAGTTGTTTCTGTAATTCACACATGCAGCGTTGAACTTGTTTCAAATTTGCCGCTCGAAGACCTTTTAAAAATGGAGGTGTTTGTGACGTTTTTGACAGAATTTACTACTTGTCAAAATCATTCAATATTATGTTTAATTCAGAAAATACGATTTAAAAAATATTTTTGGTAAAATAATTGTTTAAAAAAATTATATTCTTCCAAACAATTAAAAAATGGTTAATATATTCTTCATATACACTATACAGTCAGAAAAATAATTATATGTATTTTTTTTTTAAGTTATCGAAAAAACTGCTTAAGTGAATCAAAATTGTTTAAACAAATCTAAATTTATTAAACATTAAAAGATATGTATCAAAATTATATAATGATATAAATATAAATATAAATGAGACATTAATCCGAAGAGACGTAAGAAGCCATAGAAACACAAGAGTTTGCATGAAAAAATGCATGGACGTGAAGGAAGCTAGAGTAGTATGCCAGGACAGAAAAGTGTGGCGACAAATAGTTTGTAAACAGAGTGACAATAGAATGAATGAAGCCTGAAACAAAGACCTTGGATTCTAATGGGCCCAAGTGGGGAACCATACATAACAATTTTGTGAGGCTCTTCACTTGGGGTGATCGCTAGAGAGATTGATCAGCAACCTGGGTCGGAGCAGTGTTGCGGAATAAACGTGTCATTTGAATAAATCACATGAGAATTCCAGATCAATCTAAACCATATATACCTAACACCTATATACCTATCTACTTTACACCTATATACCTATCTAACTTGTACCTATGTACTCTATACCAATGCACCCATATACCCAATACTATTTTCCAACCGAGCAAGTCACGCCTAGCCCGGAAGGGAAATGGCTTGAGAATAAACAATAAGTAATTGTTCAAATAATTACATAATGTTTTTAAAAAAAATTACTACTCCAAAAAATAACAAACTATTACATTTCAATCAGAAAATACGATTATTTTCTACATTTTTCAAGAATGAATAATTGTTTAAATGAGTTTCATTTGTTTAAACAATTAAAAATTCTTTAAAAAGTCATGGAAAATATTCAAATTGTCCATTAGTAATTATTCGTATGAAAAAGACGACGGAAATTGCTAAAAAGTAACAATAATACGTAAAAATATAGTTTTTTGATTTTTGGGTCATATTTGGGGCGCTGTGGGGGGGGGCGGTAAGGGTGGGTTAAAAATAAAAATTATCAGTATTCTTTTATTTCATAGGTACTCCTCTTCAATCCCTAAAAAGTTTGGCACGTTTCGATCAAACCCTAAAGTATGAGTTCAATTTTTTGAAAATCCAAAATTTCCCCATGTTAATTAAATAAGATTTTGAAGTGCCAGGTGGCACGTGTTAATATTCGAATTTCAGAAAAAAATAGGGATTTTTTTTCTCCGGAAATGGACTGTCGGATTAGTTCATCGGCCAGACGCTACACAGAAAAAACTGGGGTTTCTATTAGAACCAATTTTTGGTTCCAAAGGAGCTGCAACAAAAAGGAACCTCTCTTGCTGAAAAGGAACCCAAAATGATAAATGGTTTTTAAATGAACCTGAAGTATGGATTCAAATGATTCTAATAGAGCCTTTTTGTCACTTCTGCCTTGACTCACTTGAATGATTTCAAAAGTTAATGATGCATATTTTGCTTTATAATTCGAATTAAATAATATTGCACTGGGAAAAATTTAATGAAGAAATTAAAATCATAGACATTTAAAATTCTTGGAAGGAAGATATTTCAGATGAAATGTGACAGTTTTTAAGGTTATGTTGAAAATCCGATGTTTTCCACTGCGCATGCACAAGAAGCGCGGGACTATTTAAAATTATATAATATACACTTGCAATATTAGGTTGATATTTAATTTTTTCAAGAAGCTAGGTATTTCTATAATTCAATTTAATTTGTTTTAAAAGAGGAAAAAAAACGTTTGTTAATATTTATCTGTATCACTATTCACATTATTTATTGATTTCAAAAAGGCCCGCCCTTTTCGACACATGCGCAGTTGAAAACGTCGGCACCCGCCGATGGCCATCTATCGGATATGAACAAACTAAAAAGGAACCCTTAATAAGAGTTCCTTTAGAGCCTATGTTTTTAATGATCCCAAGTTTTACTTGAGCCGCAACATCACTGATCCCTGAGTTTTTTCTGTGTAAGAAAATCAGAAAAGTGGGGGCGATGCATGGGGCTGTTTTCGACCCAGCCTACTGAATATTGTTTAATAAAAATAGTAGTTGAATCAAAATTTTAATTGAACGAGGGTAAACTTTTTTTCCGTGTTCTTTAAATCGTTGAGCTATAAAAACGAACAACTACAGGAGAACTTTTTACCCGATGGAGCGTACCTGCCTCTCGATTGTAGTTCGTTTTTTTCGCGGTGAATTATTTGATTTCGCAGTGGATGGGAGAGGATATGGTTGGGAGTCAGGGAGTCAGGGATGCTGCGAGGGTGGAAACACCCCACGGAGTGTCGAGAGGGAGCGGTGGGGGTCGGGCGCGTAGAGAGAACACCCGCCACATCTGCTGCCAGATTTAACTATACATTACAGACACACGATATGTCAAAGTCCTATACTTCATATCGACTCTGCCATTTATTAAAAGTTTCATCGCGCGCCGCGCACCTCGCTCGTACTCTGCTCCTGACGCTCGGCCTTTTCTTTTCGCCTTGAAGAAACCTTCCAAATACGGAAAGCGAGCAACTTCCGGACCAAACGCTGCCGGAGATAGATTCTGATACGTTTATTTACTTTCCAGCAGTAAAACCGAGAGGAACTTTCTTTTCGACAGAGAAAGTTCAATTTGTAGTTCAATTCAACTTTTTATTCGAGGGAGATATAAGAAGCGTTGGATGGTGAAAACTGGATGCTAAATCAGGGCATATATATTATAATACCATATATGCGTAATTTATTTCATTTATAACCCTACAAGGACATTATATAATATATTATTATATTATAAAAAATAAATATACGTAAATCGTTACTCTTTTTATTTTAATGTAGCAAATGTTATTTTTCGTAGCTGATTTATACATTCTCATCCTAATGAGAAGGTATTGGTTTTATGTAAAATTTGACTCAGTCGGTTTTTATTAAATGTCCACGTTTTGAAACCCCATGAGTCAGAAAAATGATTTGTACGAAGGTGTCAGTATGTCTGTCTGTCTGTAGTCTGTAGGCACGATAACTTTCGAAAAAATGATCAGATTGGATTGAGTTTTGGCACACTTTTTTAAGGCCTTAAAGGAAAGGACTAGTTCGTTAGCCAACTATTTTGAATCAAAATTCAAAAAGTTAGAGCATTTTCAACATTTTTGAGAACATTTTTTTCAGGATTTAAAATTTTTATGTAGGAGAGCGGCGGCGCACATAAAGGAAAATGCACGATTAAAATTTAAATATAAATTAAAATATTGTAATAAAATATATTTTGTTTAGACCAATATCTTACCAATGCTCTATTCATGGAGATAATTCAATTGAAGTTCATTAAAACAGTAAATTAATGTGTTTTCCAAAAAGAGCATCTGCGCCAAGTTGTCCTACCTTCTTTGGTAATGTAGCGCGTTTCGATTTCAATTCATAATTATTGAATAAAAAACAAATTATGAAGAAAAATGAGTAAAATTTAATAAAAATAAGATAAATATATTTACGTTTAACATTATTAACATATTTGAGGGATTATACCTGCTGAAATTTCAAGGAAAAATGTTTTTTTAACAGTGCAGCATGTCTTACAATAATTTCTGGGTTATGTCTGCTGAAACGTCAAGAAAAAAATTTTTTGTTAACAGTGCAGAATGACTCACCAATATGAAAAATAATATAATAAAGGTGATATTTCAAAAATTATCAATGGGGAAACTTTTTAAACAATTCTTTATATTAATCTATAATATTAAGACAAGGTACAACCCGAATGCGCCATATTAGCCGCATGTGAATAGTATTTCATAACGATTTTTTACATAAAAATTTATCAAGTTTACTCAAAATGTTAAACTTCAAAGCATTCAAGAAACTCGGAACAGTATATTTCCAAAAAATTTTATAAGTTTACATGAAACTTCTGTAATTTTTTACTTGTTTTTAGCTGCTCTGACAATACAAGCGAAAACACCAAAACTAACTTTTCGTCATAAAAATCAGGCAATTAATTTAATTATCCTAATTTTTTAATAATGTAACTTTGAAAACATATATACATGTAATGAAACTACATCCAGAAGCAGAAAATGCGTTAATATTCGAAAACTCGAACGCGCCACATTAGCCGCCGCGCCGCATTCGCCGCCGCTCCCCTACGGCCATTCATAGTACTCGGAAATTCGAACAATTTATTTTCACTACTTTTTTTTATAAAAAGAAAATTGTCAGAATTATAGAATTTTCAAAATTAAAAAAAAAACGAAAATTTTAAGCCAAACAACGAACGATATGAAAATTGAAATTTTGATCGCACAAAAAATAATTCAAAATCGAAAATTCCATTTTGCGGTCGAACTTGGCAAAATACGAAAAAAGATAAGAAGCCAAAATTGTGCACGCAAAAAAGATCTACAGATTCGTTATGAATCACTTTTTGATTTGACGCGTAGTTTTTGTTTTGTTCGTAAAAAACAACTTTAAAAATAAAAAAATAAAATGTTTAAACAAACGACACTAGCTACGAAAATAATAAATAGACAAAAGTTGTTCACCCAAAGAAGAGCTACAAATTTGTTATTATTCATTTTTTGATAAGACGCGTAGTTTTTGTTTTAATCGTGAAAAATGACATTACAAATAAAAAAATCAAATTTTTGGAAAAAAGACACAAGGTATACGATAAGATGTTTAATAACAAAATTGTTTGAAAATCAGATCTGCAAATTTTCTTTCAACCTTTTTTACGAGACACGTCATGAGAATGTGTTTGTTAAAGCCGAAGGAGCTTTAACAAAAGAGAATTCACAAGCACTGAATTTCAGTTGTCGATGGTTTGACTTTCAATTTTAATAGTCCTATGCAAAAATGTGGGCAGATTTTTTCGAATAAAATGGTTAATAATGTTGACTCTATTGTTTTGCAACAACTCTTGGGTGTATGATGCTCTAAAAGTATAGTTTCAAATAGTGATTTATTCAATTCATTGACGCAAAAGATTTGACACAAACAAAAATTTTGTTGATTCCACCAAATATGTGGAATAATATTTGTTTTCAATTAATGTAATAAATAAATGTTATTTATTATAAAGAAACTGTAAGATGCTTTTTAGGACCGCATAATTGTCAAAAAAGATTTAACTTTCAATTAGTATAATAATAAGAGCTTTTTTATTATAAAGAATCTGTGTCAAAAATAATTTTACTTCGAATTAATTTCACACTAAATATTGTTTTATAAAGAAATACATGTAAGGTGGAGAATGTAATACATGGAGAATATGTTTAAATAATTATTGGATTAATTTTTTGACGCAAAGAATAAAACTGTGCATAATATATGTCTGCCTTCCTCAAAAATATTGTAAAACGTAATATTTTTACGAATAAAATGAAAAATTTTCAAACATATTGGTAATTATATGCAATTTACTAATTACATTTTGCATGTGAAAAATGTACTACAATGCAAGTAAACACGGAATATTACCTGAAAAAAAGATTTTGAATTGGAAAAAAACTGCTAATTTATATGGAAAAAAAATTTTCTCACGTATAATAGAAATTTTTCTTATCACATGTTTTGTAAAATTACTCCTGAAATTGGACACTTTTCTAAATAGTATGGAATTTTCTTATTCCCGAACTTATGAGCAAATTTTTCAAAGGAAAATAAAATATTTTCCGAGATATTTCCTATAATTGGGAAAATTTTCCAAATATTGTAGGAATTTCTCATTCCCAAACAAGTATGTAAAATTTCCCAAGCCGATCGAAATAATTCCTTTCAAAAAGGAAATTTGTTCAAAGTATTGGGAAAATTTCCCACTTTTTTAGGAAAATAATTTTTCCTATACAAAGTTGTAAATTATACCTACAAAGTTAACGGGAAAACTTCCCAAATTTTTTACAGTGTATATTATTGTATATTCTTATTGTATATTAATATACAACACAATTCTCCTTACGCACAAACTCAAAGCTCGCAGATGCCCATAAAATGATGGACAGATGACTAATGATGTGACTTTCTGAAATGACTATGAGGCTGGTGGAAAAAACTGGAAAATATAGAAATGTCTTCTGAATTCCCAGGTGTGGAGTACTCCTTAACTTTTTTTATATCCTAAAGTTTTTTTATATCAATGTTGTTATTTTGTTGCCGAGGGTATTCATTAATATATTAATGGTAAATATTAAATAGTTTCGACTACTGGTCTAATATTTGGGAAGAAGCGAAAAAAATCTGCTTCAGCCCGGATTTGAACCGGGAACGCTACTATACATGGCAGATCGCAAAAACAAGAAATGATCTGCCACAGCCTCGGTGACATCATTCGTTAACGCTACGTACAGTGGCGTTTCCTGAACTTTCTTTTCGACACAAAAAGTTTAATTTGTAGTTCAATTCAACTTTTTATTTGGGAGAGATATAAGAAGCTCTGGATGATAAAAACTGGATGCTTAATATAAGAACACTGTCATCCTGATGAAGAAACTATACAACTGCATTTTTATCAAAAATGAGTTTTTTATAACGTTGGATTCGTAATGAAAAGACGAAATAAACTATGCTAATCATTATTAAAAATTATAATCAAATCTTGAGATAATGAGGTCTTGATTAGTTTCCAGTTTCAACAACAAAATAATTTTTAACCAAACAGTTGCATAATGAATAAAAAAGGGTGTCAAGAAAACAGTTGAAATTTCAAGCTAAAAGACCAATTTTCTGTACAAAAGTTGAGTTTTCAGCTCGAAAATGTGCATTTTCAGCAGCAAAGTTAATTATCAACCGAATAGTTGAATGTAAAATGAAAAAATTATTAATTGTCCACCAAAAATGGACTAGGTGAATTTGTAGGAGAAAAAATATTAATTTTCAACAAAAAAGTTAGTTTTCAAACATTTGGTTGAATTTTGAACCCCTAAAGACGAATTTTCAACCAAAGAAGTGAATTTTCAGCAAAAAGATGAATTTTTAACCAAGTAGTTGAATTTTCCACCAAAAAATATTAAATTGCCACAAAAAATTTAGGCGTGCTCTACAACAATGCATAAAACACCACTTGTCATAAGGATCATTTTATACCTCTATTCACATATTAGATGAACCTTATGACAATTTGCGCATAATGCACTGTAGTGGAGAACGCTTCAATTTAATAGTTGAATTTTCAGTTTGAAAAATTAATGTTCAACTAAAAAAAAATTTTTTTAACAACATAGTTAAATCTTCAAACAAAAATCTTTAAACATTTTTTTTGTAACTTTCAAATTTTGAACCAAATATTTAAATTTTTTACCTACAAATATGAATTTTCAAACAAAATAGATTAAACTTCAACGAAAAACAGTTGCATTTCTAAACTAAAAGGTCGACTTTTGTAGAAAACAGTTGATTTTTATATCCGAAAAGATGATTATTCAAAAACAAAGTTAATCTTCAATCAAGAAAGATAAATTTTGAACAAAATAGTTAAATTTTTTAACAACAGCCAAATCAATTTTTAACAAAAAAGTTGCATATGCAACCAAGTAGTTGTACTTTAAAGCAGATGAAAAGAATTTTTAACAAAATAGTTCAACATTTAACCAAAAAGAGTTGAATTTTCAACCTACAAATATGAATTTTCAACCAAACGGTAGAATTTTCAATGAAAAAAGGTCACACTTTAACGAAAAACAGTTGCATTTTCCATTGAATACTTAAATTTTTAAGCCAAAAGGACCAATTTTTTACAAGACAGTTGAGTTTTTACTCGGAAATGTTGAATTTTCAACAGAAAGATGAATTCCCAACAAAAAATGTAGTAGTTCATATTAAAAAAAAAAAATATATATATATATATTAAAAAAAAAGTTCAATTCGATTTCTCAATCAACTCGATTTTTGATTTTCGAGAATTTCTGATGCTCAAACGCGGTGTTTGCTTATAAAATTTGTTTATAACAATCATATCAGTGTCACGCCTACCCTGAAAGGGAAATGGCTTAATGGTATATATCTGTCATCAAATTAAGTGATTTACAGATCAATTCAAATGATTTCAAGAAAATTGACATAATTTCAATTGAATTCACACGAATTCAAATGAATTCTAAGAAACCCAAATCATTTTGGAAGGAATTCAAGGGAATTCAACTGATTTGAAGAAATTTTTCTTACTTGAACTTCATTCAAAGTGATTCGAGTAGAATTAAACTAATTCAAGATAAATCGAATAGAATTTTTTTTGCATCTTGTTAAATACAGAAGCTATTATTTACAAATGGATTTAGAGGAATAAAAAAAAATTGGAGGGAATCCAAATAAATTCAAGTAAATTTAGAGAAAATCTATGTAACTCAAATTATTTTGTGAAAAGTTATAGAATTCATGAAAAATATGTTCAATTGAACCATATTGAACAATATTTCAGGGAATTGAACGCTTTATTAAAATTCCGATAACTATTTCAAATTCGCTGGTCTGGTAATATAATAATTTTGAAATACTAGCACTATTCTTGTGTTTGCATTTTTCAAAGTCATTATTCAATTGAAAATAATGGTTTTCTTCTATTTTATTAACAAAATGTAGCTTTCGTTGACCAAATTATTATTTTTTTTTAATATCAAAAAGTGTCGATTAATGCTCTATTTTTTGTAAACGAAAAAAAATCTGCCTCAGCGCGGATTTGAACCTGGAACGCCACTACACATCAGTGACTGCAGCAAAAGCAGAAACAAGAAATGATCTGCCATATTCTCGGTGGCGTAATTTGATAACGTTTCACTTATGTGCAGCCGCGTTCTTGGTTCGAATCCGGGCTGAGATCGATTTTTTCTCGTTTCTACAAAAAAATAGATCAGTAATCGACATTATTTAATATTCAACATTAAAAAAGTAAAAGTGAATAAAGTTACATATTTGACAAATGAATCTATATAAAATTGGTTTCGTGTTTCTGTTATGTAAACTTTGTAATTTTTCTTGTAAGATTGTTTCTGGAAACGCAAAAGTTTTACACACAAATTGACTTTGTAGTTTGAAAGCGGAAATTAGTTCAAGAAATGGGAAAAGAACTTCTTAAAGTTGACTCTTTTTGTGTCAACATGGAGAACTTCTATCTGACAGTCTTCTATTTTCCTCTGTCTTTCACCGATTGCGAAATGAAGTTTTATATTAAGCTTGGAGTTTTCTCTCTCGCTTACCCCGCCCACTTAGACTTACCCAACCTCCCTTGCTTGCGCTTTCCATCCACCCTCCAGTTTCACCCTATATATTTACGTACCGATAGATCGTTATGTCGGCCTTTGCATATATATTGACATCGCAGTCTCTTTCCTTGAGATGCTTCGTCTATAGAACATCTTGCAAATCCACATGACAGGTAAAAAACCTCCAATACAAAAATTCAATTAGGCTTCTATCTCAATTTCATTGTTTTACTATTAAAGCTTTTGATTTAAAATTTCAAACGTTTCAGTTGAGAAATCGTTGAATTTTGAACAGATGTAGAATTCATTATTCTTAAATTTTCCGGCGGTCTTATATTTCCCCTCCACTGACCGAAGTCGGGTGGGACTGACGTTATAAATGGACATTTACGAGCGACCTGGATCGGAGCAGTATTGGGAAAACAACGTGTTATTAAAATAAACAACAAGGTATATTTTCCCTCCACTGAGCGAAGTAGTGTGGGACTGACGTTATAACTGGACACTTATGAGCGACTTGGGTCGGAGAGGTATTGCGGAAACAACGTGTTATTGAAATAAACGACAAGGGATATTTCCCCTTCACCGACTGAAGTCGGGTGGGACTGACGTTATAACTGGACACTTACGAGCGACCTGGGTCAAATCAGTATTGCGGAAACAACGTGTTATTAAAATAAACAACAAGGGATATTTCCCTCCACTGATTGCTTATTCTCAAATTTTCCCGCAGTCAATTATTATTAAAATGTAAGTATTATGGTTTAATGTGTGAATTTATATTTACAGTTACCCGACTTGAAACGTGTTACTACATCCAAATTGTTGAATTCCAAACACTTTTGATTTTTAATTGCTTAAGCCTTCAAAACGGTATTTAAACGTTTTGATTGGAAAGATTTTTCTAATAAATATTTTTAAAATTCTCTATAAAAAAGATTCACTGTCATTTTCCGGTTTTTTCAGTCGCAAAATATTTCCGATTATTTTCCGTCTTCCCGGTTCAGCATATACCCTGTTTATGACAAGTATAAGTTTTTTTTCAATAGAGCTCAATAAGAAAATCCAGCAAATATTTTTTATTGAGCTAGTTATTTTTGTTTGAATAGAACTCTATTATATTTTTGATTCAAAATTCATCTTTTCTCGTTAAAAATTTTGTTATAAGGTTAAGAATATAATTATTTTTATAAAAATTCGTCATTCTTGGATACAAATTAAAATTTTTTGTTGAAAATTCAACAATTTGGTTTTCTTCTTAACTGAAAAATCTTTTTCGGTTAAAAATGTAATTTTTTGGTGAAAATTTCATCTTTTGGGGTAAAAAATGCAACTGTTTTTTTGAAAATGAATCTTTTTGGTTAAGTTTTCAACTATTTTGTTGAAAAATCGTATTTTTTGATAAATTAAACTGTTTTTTATTTAAAATTGAAATGCTCTTTGGTAGAAATATCGGCTCTTACATTTTTCATTACAAATTGTTTTTTGTTGTTGTTGAAGACTCATTATTTTAATTGAAAATTCATCTTTTCAGTTAAAAATTGAACTATTTTGTGGGAAATTCCTCCTTTTTTATTGAAAATATTTATTTCGTTTGAGAATTGATCTTTTTTATTACAAATTGAACTACTTGATTAAAAGTTAAACGAATATGTAAAAAGTACATATATTTATAATTTAACATTTTCGTCCAAAATTTATGTGTGGTTAAAAATTTAACTATTTTGTTTATTTTTTTATTTGGTTATTTAATTAAATTTGTCTTTTTGGGTCGAAAATTCAACTCTTTGGTGGAAAAATACCTTTTTTTGTTGAGAATTAAAAAATTTGGTTGGATTTTTTATTCTTTCTTGGCTGAAAAATGTTTTTTGGTAGAAAATTCAATCCTTTTTTTTGAAATTCCAATTATTTTGAGAAAAATTAAACAATTTAATGAAAATAAGGTCATCTTTTTTGGTAAAAAATTCAACTATTGGTTTAAAATGTATATTCTCGTGATGAAGATTCAAATTTTTTGCAGAAAATTCAACAATATGGTTGAAATTTTATTTTATTCTTGACTGAAAAACTTCTCTTGGTTTTTTTCACTTTTTTCAGAAATTTTATTTTTTTTGGGTTAAAAATATAACCGTTTTTAAAAAATGAATCTGTTTCGGTCGAGGTTTTGACTATTTTGTTGAAAATTCGTATTTGTGGTTGATAATTCATATTTTTGGTTGATTTCAACCAAAATTAATTAATTAATTTTGCTACTTTGAAAATTTAACTATTCCATTTTTCGTTCAAAATTTCTCTTTTTTAGTGGAACATTCCACTACTTGGTTCAAAATGGAACTCCATTGTTAAAGTAATTTTTTTGGTTGAAGATTCATCATTTTGTTTGAAAATTCATCTCTTTAGTTAAAAATTGAACTATTTTGTTGAAAGTTGAACTCCTTTGTTAAACATTCATTTGTTTTTTGTTGAAGGTTCATTATTTTATTCAGAAATTTATATATTTTATCACAAATTTTTTTTTTTTGTTCAAAGTTAACGTTTTTAACTAAAAATTTAACTTCTCCAGTTTTGGTAGAAAATTATTTTTTTTTACTACAATTAAAATATTTTTGGATTCAAACAACAACTATTACATTTGTCTTTGGAATTTCTTCTTTTTTGGTTGAAAATTTAATTATTTTGTTAAAAGTTGAAATGTTTAATTAGAAATTATGTTTTTTTTCCTTTGGCTAAAGATTCATCTTTTGGTTTTAAAATTCAACTATTTTATTGAAAAAATCTTTTTGTTTTTGTTGAAAATAAACGTTTTAAACTGAATATTTAACTATTCTATTTTTGGTAGAAAATTGATATATTTTTTTAGTTGAAACTTTGTCTTTTTAGTTTGAAAATTCATCTCTTTTGGTTAAGAATGCAACTGTCTGATTAAATTAATTCTGTTTTGGTTGAGGATTTACTATTTTGTTGAAAATTTGTTCTTTTTGGTTGAAGATTATTTTTGGAGCTGAAAATTTAACTATTCGATTGCAGGTGGAAAAAAATCCTTTTAATTAAAAGTTCAACTGCTGGGTTGAAAACTCATGTATTTTTTCTGAAAATTTGACATTTTTGGTGGAAAAATAATCTTCTTGGTTGAAAATTAATCTTTTTAGTTGAAAATTGAACTACTTCGTTAAAAATTCATCTATTGGTTTGAAAGGGTAAAATTGAAGCGTTTTAAATTCGGTTCAATATACAGTACCCAAATTAATTTTATTTTAAAGAACTCATTCCGTTATTTTCTGGAAAAAACTCCTTATTTACCCTGGTTTTAGAGCATTTTGACCGGTGAAGCACATCGATACTCTTGAAAAAACGTTTTTTGGCTTCCCCGAAAAATTGAACTATGTGTGAATTTCAAATTAAAAAAAAGAAGAGACGTGTTTCAATGTTTGAAGGGTTAAACTTATAAATTATTCGAATTGTTTAAACATTTAACCGGTCAATCGCGGATCACTAAATTATATGAATAGTGATAATGTGCGAAACAACAAATACGAAAAAACAAAACGTTCCTCACAATTTTGAGCTTAAGTGAGACTGTTACATTTCAATATTTCAATCAGTGAAATAAAAAAACAACTGATTTGTCAGTTGAAATTCTTGGTAATCATATAATTAGTTAAATTTCTACTAATTTCGATTTAGAAAGTAGTAGTGGAGGTTGAACAATTAAAAATACACCATCTTTCGTCGCCATTTTTGTATGGCAATGTCGGTTGTCGAGTGGGGCTCAGCTGTCAATCACCGGATCACTGAAACCATCTCCCGCTTTAGTTGAGAAGGGTGGGTTTCAACCCTCATTCCCCAAACTCGATTCTTCGTTCCGAGCCCAACTTTTTCCTTCTTCGCAGGCATCCTCTGGCGACGTCTGGCTCAAAGCGAACTCGTTAGAGGCTAAAGTAAAAATTTCTCGTTTTTACGAACGCCCCCAACTCGAGTTGAAAACATTTCCTCCTTGCTTGCGAGGCAGCAACGACGGTCTTAGTCTCACAGAAAAATCTTTCGAGTACAAGGGTGTTGACATAACTGACACTTATTATTTAGGCGTATTTTTTATCGTTAGAGTGCTCCTTCGAGCATGACATTTCTTGCTTGAATTAAAAAAAAGTTCTGCTTTTGACAGACGTATGAAAAGGGTAAAGTTACTTTAAAAACTGACTAAAAATACTTTTGGGATTTGGAATTCCTATCCAATTATTAAAAAGTGCAGTGCGCTAGTTTCGATTTATATATGGATAATTGTCAAATTGAAGGCAAACTTGAAGTCCCAGTAATATAACATTAACTTAGAAAATCGTAATGATTTTTTTCAAATTTAATAAATACTTATTATCATCCTTTACAAAATGGTTAGTTCTTTTTTTCATTTCTGTTCCTATTTACTTTAATTTTATATAAGAACACCCCAACCGTTATTACCGTACGGCGTCCCAACCTCACTTTGCACAAGGATAAACTGATTTTCTCCTTTTTTTAGACAGTACCTGAAAAACGCTTAACGGATCAATTTTGTAAACTTTATATGAACATACATTTAATGCATGCACATTTTTTCAGTCAAATAAATAATATTGTAAAAACCTTAAAGTCTGTCCCTCGATTTTTTCATTTCAGACGTCATTACCGTACGTCTTTTCTTCTAGTGAAATATTGTAGTTACAGTTGAGTATACCATTAAGCCATTTCCCTTTCAGGGTAGGCGTGACACTACCCAATTCAGGTAGTGTTTCTAGGTGGATAGTTTTCTTGTAGTTATAAATAACTACAAGCTTGGGCTCACCACATCCATAATATGCCAACAGCACACAGTATTCTCGAATGGTCACCCATCCAAGTACTAACCGCGCCCAACGCTGCTTAACTTCAGTGATCTGACAAGAACTGGTTTTTTCAGCGTGGCATGGCCGTTGGCCATTCTATATATAGTAATAAATATAAAAATATTAAACGTATCGTTTAATACAAGATTCTATAAAATGGAGCTTAAAATATTAACTCTTTTTTTTGTGAATCTGATTTAAAAACTGAAAAGTGTATTTTGACAACATAAACGTCATTCCCGTACGTGCGTTAAAAACCAGTTCCGGAGTGAAAAAAAAATTATAAAAACCATTCCGTTACTTGCTCAGCGCTGTTCTTCCATAAGTAAGTGACTTTTTATGATTAAAATCTGTTATTTTTTTGTGAATATTGAAAAAGGCTAAACTTCATCATTCTTCTCGCATCATTACCGTACGGTACAATAGAAGAGCGTACGACTGCTTATATGCGCATGCGCGTGGATCAGGTGGGCTAGTTTGCTTACTGTTTCCTAACCTCTATTTATAAATGTGTCAAAATAGTCTTCAATGATATTTATAAATATACAGATCTCAAGAAGTGAGCTAAAGAAGTCAATCAGAAAGGAAGAGATGTGTTGGAAATTATATTACAACACAGGTAGGTAGATTTGTTATTACAGCTAAAAGGTGCTGAGATTCTAATATACAAATTCAAGACAATAAGTAATTTAATGTGGTTTTCCTTACACCTGTTGAATTTTCATGAGTTCATATTTTCAATTTTGATAAAAATGGAAGCAGAATTTATTACTCAGTTACTTAGTTGATATGCGACACGATGTAATAAATAGATTTTAATACATTTGAAAGACTGCATAATAAATCATGTAAATAGTTTCAGTGAATGTTGAATCTTTAATTGTACATTGTACTACAGTCACGTTGTTTCCATTTTTGTAATTCAAAACGTATTTATAGAAATAAAAAATAATAGTAACAATTAGACTTTCAATTTATTACGTCACCTTACTTATATTCCAAAAAATTATCTACATTAGTTAAATATTTCGTTTTTCCTAAATGGCATGCTTTATATTATTCACTTTTAAACTTTTTAAAAGCTCACGCTCTCTTTCATCAAACTCCTAACATTAAATCCACTTTCCGTATTTCATGTACGAATTTCATTATTATTTTTTATTTTAATAACTGCCGATTTTCGATAAAAAATTTTTAGATGTGATAAGATCAATTTCCGTTATGAAATATTTAATTCCTAATAATAATGTGATTGCCACTGCAGGTGCTAAAATTTGCCTACAATTTGACAATTACCCATATCGAGATTATCGAGAAACTATATGATGGAGCTTTCATTTTTTCCGTTAAAGAAAAAGTCTGAAAACTTCAGGTTTATGTGAACCTACCACCTGCTTTAAAAAGATGAGTTTTTCTTCATTTTATACCAATTTATATTAATTTCTGCTGAAGTAAAATTTTTCTTCATGTAATGATAGAAGTGAGGTTGGG
>CAKNYM010053236.1:956235-1013712 GCA_932195095.1 Andricus curvator
TGTCAAGAAAAGGACAGGAGTAAAATTAACGCGATCGGCATGAAACCTCTGCGCATAATATGCGGGAAAACACTAATGGACAAAGTCCGAAACGAGACAATCCTCAAAGAATGTGGTGCAAAAGAGACAATAGTTGACACATGGGAAAGAAATCAGTTAAGATGGTTCGGACATCTTGAAAGAATGAAAGATGAACGACTGACCAAACAAGTGTATAAAGGTAAAGTAAATGGCAGAATGCCCAGAGGTAGACCGCCAAAAGAATGGTTAGAATCTGTAAATGAGACATTAATCCGTAGAGACATAAGAAGCCATAGGAACACAAGAGCTTGCATGAAAAAATGCATGGACGTGAAGGAAGCTAGAGTAGTATGCCAGGACAGAAAAGTGTGGCGACAAATAGTTTGTAAACAGAGTGACAGTAGAATGAATGACGCCTGAAACAAAGATCTTGGATACTAATGGGCCCAAGTGGAGAACCATACATAACAATTTTGTGAGGCTCTTCACTTGGGGTGATCGCTAGAGAGATTGATCAGCAACCTGGGTCGGAGCAGTGTTGCGGAGTAAACGTGTCATTTAAATAAATAACACGAGAATTCCAGATCAATCTAAAATATATATACCTAACACTTATATACCTATCCACCTCATACCTATATTCCTACCTACCTTATACCTATATACCCATATACACACTACTATTCTCCAACCGAGCAAGTCACGCCTACCCCGAAAGGGAAATGGCTTAATGGTATAATAATAATAATAATAAGGTTATCTTAGTAATATATTCAATAATAATACAGCTGCGAAGTGCAATCAATAATTTCCAAGCTTGTGTTTCTGTCTTACTGAAAATTTTATTTTCAGAAAATCAGAGAGCCCATCAAAAAGTCAATCGATATGTTCTGCTAAAATAAACAATGTTTCATATCACGGAAGTGTTATATTAAAAAAAAAGTTTTCTTCATATAAACGATGTAACCTTTTTTTTTTAAACTTTCTAAGTCGCTATTGGTTGGTCAAGAATGGTCATTGAAAGTTCGTCAATCGCGTCTCGAAGACGCGAACAATTGCATCAAATACAAAACTCTTATATTCCCTAAAACATCCTCTTGAAAACAAAGTAAATAATTTTGTTACGAAATTTAAAAACAATATTGGTAGGTTATGGTAGGTCGTGAAAGGTTTTCCAAATGGGCAATCGAAGCATCTCGAAGACGCGAACAAATATATCATATAGATTATTGTTGTATTCACAATATTAAAAAAGTTTTTCTCATGTCAATAAGATAAACATTCTTTCGATGAGTCTCGAAGACGCGAACAAACATGTCAGATACAGAACTGTAGTATTCCTGATATGAAAAAAGTTCTTCTCATATAAACAGAATACACAATTATTTTGAAACTTCATAAATCGATACTGGTGAGTCATAAAAGGTTCAACAGTGGTTGATCGATGCGTCTCGAAGACGCGAACAATTACATAAGATATTGTATTGCTGTAACATTTTTTTGTTGGAAATCTCTAAACTAAAAAAAAACTACTTCTCAATGGCCAATTTGGCTAAGAATCCTATCAAACCTGGATATCAGTCAGAGCAACAATTCTTCCTAATTTTGTGACCATAGCTGTTTTAGTCACAAAAGTAGATTTGATAATTCAGGTTATTATAAACCTCCCTTGAGTCAAGCACTTTGATATACAAAATTTGATGTGTAGATTTTCGAAGATTTCAAAAATAGAGAAACTCTTTAAGAATTTTTAAAGGTTGCAAGGTGACAAACAAATTCCTAAAATTCCTTGGAAAATTAAAACAGATTTTTTATTAAAAAAAAAAATTTCAAGAGGAAATTGACAAAGATTTCAAAATATTTTAAATTATTTCCTAAAATTTCGAAAAAGAATGTTGTAAAGCTTATCAACGATTTTGAAAGGTTTCAACATATGTAATAGAAAAATGTTCTTAAAATTCATGAGAAAATTTAAGCTGATTTTTTATTTTGAAAAATTAATTTTAAGAGTATATTCAATAAGATTTAAAAAGATTTGAAAAGATTTCCAAAATTTTTATGAAAGAATCTGGAACATTTGAAGGCAATTTTTTTAATTTTCCAGAATATAAAGAAAATTCTTGGAAAAATTCGAATAATTTAAAAATATGTAAGGAAGGCTTCAAAGTTTTGAAAATGGTTGAAAAAATAATTTGGAATTCGTAAAGATATCAGAAAGTTTAAAACAGACTATAAATTTTGGAAGATTTCGAAACAAATTTCAAAGCTTTTTAAGAAGTTAGAAAGGCTTCAAGAAAACAAAAAAATATTCTTGAGATTCCTGGAAAAATATTTTATGACTTTTTACTTTGAAAAATTAATTTTTGAAGAAAATCTGACAAGTTATCAAAACAATCAAATGTTGAAAATATATGGAAGAGCAAAAGGCAAATTTTGAAATTATGAAAAATTTGTCTTTTTCGACATATCTGAAATCTTAATTTTTTTTCTCAAATTTTCTCAGTAATCTTAGGAAAATTATATATATATGTATATAACCTTAAAAGCAAATGAACGAATAAACCTGGGAAATAAATGTTTATTTGAAATTTTTATCTTGTATTGAAAATTATTTATCCCCTAAAATTATAATTTGGGTGACATTTTTTTCTTTCATGACTGAAGAATTTTTTTTGTAGAAAATAAACCTTCTTGGTAATAAATTCATCTATTTCGTTGAAAGTTTATATTTTCTTGTTAAAATATTGAAAAAATATTTATTATTTATTAATTTTATTCACCATTTCTGAATATTTAAAAACATTATTGATAAAAGAGACAATTTTAATTTTAATTATTCTTTAATTTTGGAAAATAATATTCTGTTTATATCTAATTCTATAAAACTGTACAATTTTAATTTATTTATTAAATATTCCATAGTGAAATATTATTTAATCTGTATTATAAAGTGAAAGGTGTAACATAACTTTTTTTTATGGTAGGTATTCTTTTAAACCTAACGTTTTTTGTTTAAATTCACCAGTTTTTGGGAAACATTTTCGCATAACCTAAAATTGTACTAAACTTGCAAATCTACTGCAAATATGATGATTTTCCCAAAATTAAAATAATCGGTATTATAATTAAAAAACCGGTAAATACCGATCTCCAGTAAAAACTCGAGCATAACCACAAATTGCACAAAAATTTCAAATCTCCTTTGAAATCCAATGATTTTTTATTAAAAATATCGATTCCCGTATAAAATGCGAATATAACCTAAAATTGTCTAAAAATTGCAAACCTACTTTAAATATAATGATCTTTCTAAACTAAAAGTGCCAATTTTCGACGAAAAACAATATCAAAGGATAACAAAAAATCATTCAGAATTGTGAATGTTCTTTGATACGTTAACATAACTTTAAGTTGTTCAAAAATTTTAAATCTTCTTCGAAATCTATATCGATTTTCGGTGAAAACAGCTAACATAACCTACAATAGTACAAAAATTTTCTTTGAAATATAATTTTTGAGAAAAATACCTTTTTCCGGTGTAAAACGATATTGTAACCTGAAATTGTTAAAAATTGTGAATCTTTGAAATATAATGATTTTTATAAAAATGCAAATTTCTGACGAAAAATAATAACGCAATTTAAAATTGTTCCAAGGTGGTCAATCTTGTTCCAATTATAATTTTTTTAATTGAAATACTAATTTTCGACAAAATTGGAATGTTATACTTAATATTTCTGATTTTGGCGTTTTAAAAGTCTTAGGCAGTATAAGTATAAGTAAGAACTAAGTTAAGAATTTGTATTTCTAGCTTAAAACAACAGAAAAATGTTCAAAAATATTGTATCATTAAAATCTAAAATACAACTAACATACAACATATAAAATATTTTAAATTATTCATTAGATAATTTGAAAGTTTTTCTTTAACCGCCTAACAGTATTAGAAAGCACAAATATTTCTTAACTTGCATATGCTTTTCTATGATCTTTATTATCAAAAGGGATTTCTATCAGATTCAATTTTAAAAATAACTTAAACTAATTCAAAGCTAATCAGGTTTTCAACAACAATGATTGAAAGATTTTCGAGACATATCGTTACACCACTTCTTTCAGATATGATAATAAATTTGGCATTTAAAAAAAATGGTTAAAAAATAAAAGTAGCCTAAATTTTGGCATTAAAAGAATGTTTGGTCATTGAAAGAGGCTAGAGTAAATTTTAAATAAGAAATATGGATTTAATAATTTAGGAGGTAATATTTCTCCCTCTGATTGTATATTACAAGAAGAACAAAGGGCTCAAGGAATAATTAACAACGTAATACTATGAGTAATCATAAGGAATTACAAGGGATTAGATGAGCAACAAGAGTACGCAGTCAATTTCAAGGTTGGCTAACCACATGCTTATAAGGGATTACAAGAAATTAACGAAAAAGTTTCAACAGATGACAAGGAGTTAATCCCTTGAAATTTAGGGAAGGACACCCGAAAGTACATTCTCAGACACATTATGTGTAGTGAGGAATTCAAAATCGAATTTTTTAGTAATAATTTCCGGGACAAAATTATCTTTTACTTTTTCTATATTTCGTGATGTTTTCGAAATCAAATAAAAATTAGTTCAGTTGGACGGCACACAACTACCAGAGAGGGTTTCGGATAGCCTATTTAAAACTATTATTTTAAATCAAATAAAATATTTCTAAGGATCAATAATAACCCCAGTCCCTTATCACTCCTTTACCTCTCATTAATTCCACTTGCAATGTTGCTCCCTTCGACTTCCCACCCAAATAAACATCCCCCCTTCTCCATTCCTAACTACCATTCCACCACTCTTTCCCCCACTCCTCTGTTATTTCCCATCCCGTCCCCCACTTCCACACGTTCCTGCCCCTCCAATCCATTCGTCTTACAATTTCCCATCATCTAAACCTCCCCCACAACTATATCCCTATTCTCAACTATCTTTCCCAAACGACCCCTTCCCGTCTATTATGTACCCTCCCACTTACCCATTCCCGCAAAAGTTTATCCTACTGACTGCCCCTCACCTATGATCATCAGCCATTCCTAATTTCTAACTACCCTTAAATTATGTCTCCCCTACCCCTTTCCACTCTTTTCACTACTTCCACCACTCCTTCCCCTACTCCTCTGCTATTTCTCATCCTGTCCCCCACTATAACTCATTCCTGCCCCTCCCATTCCTTCTTCTCACAATTTTCCATCATCTAAACCTCACCGACAATCATATCCTTATTCCCAACTACCTTTCCCAAACGCCTCCTTCCCGTCTATTATGTACCCTCCCACTACTACCCTTTAATTATGTCTCCACTACCCCTTTCCACTCCTTCCACTCCTTCTCCTACTCCTCTGTTATTTCCCATCCCGTCCCCCACTATTACTCACCCTGCCCCTTCCATCCATTCGTCTCACAATTGTCCATCATCTAAACCTCCCCTACAATCATACCCCTATTCCCAACTACCTTTCCCGGACGCCCCCTAGCGTCTATTATTTACTCTCGTATTTGTCCATTATTCTACAATTTTCTTCCACTGACTCCCCCTTCCATAATCACCAGCCCCTACTCATTTCTAACTACCCTTAAATCATGTCTTCTCTACCCTTTTGCACTCCTTCTATTACTTTCACCATTCCTTCCCCTACTCCTCTGTTATTTCCCATCCCGTCCCCTACTATAACTCACCCTGCCCCTCCTATCCATTTGTCTCACAAGTTTTCATCATCTAAACCTCCCCCACAATCCACATCCCTATTCCCAACTACTTTTCCCGAACGCCCCCTTCCCGTCTATTACTTACCCTCCCACTTGCCCATTATTCTACAATTTTTTCCCACTGACTCCCCCTTCCATAATCACCAGCTCCTACTAATTTCTAACTACCCTTAAATCATGTCTCCTCTACCCTTTTCCACTCCTTCCACTACTTTCACCACTCCTTCCCCTACTCCTCTGTTATTTCCTATCTCGTCCCCCACTATTACTCACCCTGCCCCTCCCATCTATTCGTCTCACAATTTTCCACCATCTAAACCTCTCCCACAATCAACATCCCTATTCCCAACTACCTTTCCCGAACGCCCCCTTCCCGTCTATTATTTGCCCTCCCACTTCCCCATTATTCTACAATTTTTGCCCACTGACTCCTCCTTCCATAATCACCAGCCCCTACTAATTTCTAACTTCCCTTAAATCATGTCTCCTCTAGTCCCATGCATTTCTTGTAACCCTTTTCATCACTATATCACTCTCCTCTATCCCTTCCTTTTTCGTTCTCCTCAAGCTTCAAATTTTCACCAAACCCTTCAAACCCTTCACATCCCTTTAACCCTCCCTACACCCTTCTAGGAAACTGTTTCTTTTGAAAAAAATTGTCTTCAAGAAGTAACATGATTGTATACAATTTTTGATTATTACAAAATATTATTGTTTAAAAACACCCATGACAAAAATGTAACATTTTCTTCTAAATAATACCTCTAAAAAAAGATAATATGTATTTGATTCTTTTCTGCAAAAAAAATGTGAAGGTTGATACAGGATTTTGAAGAAGAAATAACAGACTGCAACCTCTAAAATCATTTTTTTTTCAAAAAAATGAAAAAAAAACGTCATAAGTTCATTTGAATGCTGTAAGTTTCGACTGCTAATCTCTTGATAATATTAAAAAAAAAAATTTATTTAGAAAATCGGCTTTGTTAATTGTTTAAAAAGTGTTCAAGACTTACCCACTTGAATTTCCAAAAATGAATAGTATTTTTTTCTTCTGATGAAAAATATTGAGAACTCACTGAAGACCTTTGAAAACATGTTTGCTAACAAAATTTTCAAATACTGCATAAATTTTTATGAAAGCATAAATTTGTTTCCATAAAAATTAAAATTTTGTCCAGAAAAGTTTAGAAAAATTTGGTTTTTGGATCAATTTGAGGCCATAGAATTCTCATTTTGAAATTCCAGGCCTTTTCCGGCTTCTCCAGACAAAATTAAAAAAAAAACGACTTTTTCAAACTCTGCGGCTTTCAAATTTGAATTTTGTTTTCAAGATCTAAGATTCTATTTTAGTTTCTGTTAAAAGATGAATATTTTCAAATGTTAATTCTCTTTTGTATAAAAAAATTGTATATTAGATCTTCCGACTTTTTTTCGACAAAAAAAATCCATCGGTCCCTTCTCGAAAAAAGTAGATTTTGATGTTTCATAAAAAAACAAATTAATTCGAAGAAATAGAAAAAACATCATAATTTAAGACTTAAAAAAATTGAGAATAAATGATAATAACAATATCAAATGAATTAAGTGGAGTAAACCATTTAATAATACATTGGTAATGGAATGTAAGAACAAATACAGGGAATGTTTTTTATTCTTTATTTTAATTTTAAAATGTTCGAAATAAAATAATTTCCAATTCAATTATAAGCAAATAAACCAATTCATATTTCTACTCGTATTTTCTTGATATTTTTTATCGATTTCAGATTGATTCCAGGCAAAAATTCATTATTTCAAATTGAAAGGGTTTGACAATCCGGAATCTCATTTAAGCAGATTCTAAAGTGAAAAATATCAAATTGACAACGCTCAAACTTGAATAATTATTAATTAGATCACTAAAAATTTTTTAGTTTCAAATTTAAATCATTTCAATTGTACAATTTCAAAAGGAATCCTATTTGAAAGATTTGAAGTTGAATACCTAAAGAATTTATTTGAAGGATTTTGAGGACTTTAGTGTATATTTTAGAAAATTCGAAGGAATTTAACGCGATTTCAAAATTTTGAAAAGGTTTCAAAGAATTTTCCAGGATTTGAGAAAGTTTTGAAGGATTTCAAAAAAGTTTATAGGATACCAATTATGTTCAAATAAATTCAAGGTATTGCAGTCGGCTTCCAGAGAACCTTATGAAAAAAATGAAATTGCAAGAGACTTGTAAGGATTGCTAAGGATTTCTACGGATTTCAGGAATTTCATAAATGTTAAGGGATTTCACTATATTTAATGGATTAACAGGATTTTTAAAGAAATTATGAGATTTATAAAATTATGAGAAAAGAGAGATTATAAAAATTAAGACCTTTCAACTTGTGCAAGAATACTAACAATGCAGAACTTGTTTTCTACATCTGATGCCTAGCCTTTCCGACATATTTTTCAAATTTTTTGTTTGTTTGTTAAATAAAGTAAGTTACACGTTTCTTAAAACATAAGGTTACGATAAGTCTGAGCTTTCCTCCTACCGGAGAAAACTGGGCGTCGCCTTCCGGCACTCCTCGTCGTATCTTTCCACAAGTGCTTCCCCGAACCCACTCTCATTATCCTAAGGAAATTAAATATGTCGTCTGATTCTTAAGGGTAATTGAAGTTCAGCATACTATGTCTTATCTCATATTAAAAAATTATATTTTGCTGAATACAATTGTTAATTTATACTTTTAACTAAGTGTAGTAGTTTTATGCTCTGGTATGATAAAGTTAACACTCCAAGATTATCAAGCTAACACTCCTGAGATAATCAGGTTTATACTCCAGGATCGTCAATTTTACACTCTGGGATAGTGAAGTTAACCATCAAATTTTGGCACTCCAAAGTTAAAGCTCGAATATAGTCAGCCTGACACTAACCTGATACTCTAGATGTTTACCCCTTCAAAACAGCTGCACATTTTTGTAATTTACTCGTAAGAAAAAAATCGCATGAAAATTCAGCTTATACTATGATAAAGCTCACCTTATTGCGTTTAAGACAAGTCCCCATTTGTTTATGCACAAAATTAGTTTCGAAAATATCCTTCGCGAAAAGGTAAAAACCGTGGTTTTTTCGCGTCACTCTGTCCTTTCTAAACTTTCGATGACGATATCTTTGAAATGAACAGTGTAAAAAATTTGAAAAAAATCATATAGATACTTTTATATTCTGACTATACATACGTGAAAACAAAATTGCAATATATTAATAACAATTAATGCACAATGAATTCAAACATGACTATGCTATCTCTGGTAATATACGTAGTAGAGAGTTATATTTTGGCTTAAACTGCTTGGAAAATTTTAACAAATACAATCAAATAATAAAATTAGGAATGACAATTTTGAAACCTATTAATTAATAAAAAATAATCCTGGAAGACCGAGGAATGGTAGTGTGGGTGTGAGGACACAGCAGGATACCATAGCTGACGGGTTTGTTCATTGAAAAAAGGTAGCTACTGCACGAAATTCTGCCATTGGAAATCAAAGTATCTTTTTCCTCTTTTCAGAACTTGATGAATAAGCAGACCCCCTGAGGTGACCCTTCAGCTATGGTATCCCATAGCCATAGTCTGCTCACACCCACACTACCATTCGTCGGCCTCCCAGGATTATTTGTTAATAATTAATAGGTTTTAAGATTGCTATTCCTAATTTTTATTCGATTGTATTTGTTAAAATTTTCCAAGCAATTTAAGACAAAATATAACTCTCTACTACGTATATTACGAGAGATAGTATAGTCATGTTCAAATGCATTTTACGTTAATTGTTATTAATATATTGAATATTAATATATCGAAATATTAATATATTCAAAATATGAATGCATCTATATGATTTTTTTCAAATGCTTTATATTGTTCAGTTCAAAGATGTCGTCATCGAAAATCAAGAAGGACAGAGTGACGCGAAAAAAACACGGTTTTCATCTTTTTGTGAAGGATATTTTTCAAACCAATTTTTGTACATAAACAAATGGGGACTTGTCTTAAGCACAATAAAGTAAGCTTTATCATGGTATAAGCTGTGTTTTTATGTAATTTTTTTTTTACGGGTAAATTACAAAAATGTGCAGCTGTTTTGGACGGCCTTCCTATCGGGAACGGATAGTAGGCTCTAGATGTTAGTCAAGAACAAACCTTCTCATTCACATTCTCTTTTTAGACTTTTTATTTTGCATAAATATCAAACAACTAAAGGGAAAATTTAAAACATTTTACAGGTAAGCCTTTCTCAATACAGAAAAAACAAAGGGAGAATTCAACACTCATTTTAGGGTACGATGTACCTGCAACAAAAATTACCCGTGGTAGTGTGAATGCTTAGGGTGGTCCAAATTTATACCTGTAAAAATTCGACTTTCGATTTTTGGTGATAAACCCCCGCACCCCCCATTTTGTTCGTTTTCCGGAAAAAGAAATTCCGTAATTTTTTTTTTTCAACGTTAACCCGTGCCCCCGGGCTTTTGAAATTAACATGGGGTTTTGAATGGGAAAAGCTCGATTTTCAACAAAATGGAAAAAAGAAGTACTTTTATAAACTTTTCGTGAATTAAAGTATAGTCACCTCTCAAAGAGTATTCAAGGAATAATTTCCAACCATAACTTTTAATTTTGATACACCCAAACCTCTTTAATTGTGCCCGGAAAATGCCCCAAAAAATGCAAAATAGCAGTTTTCTATAAAATTCATGCTAAAGACGTTATTTTTTGAATTTTTTTCAACATGAATTATTTTTAATCGATAAGTGACGAGTTTTGAAGTATGTTTTAAATCATTTTAATTGTTTAAACAATCATCATTTGCTTAAACAATTTTTTTCACCTGTAAATCGTGACAAGTTATTATCTTTGGGGACAAATTATACAAAGTTGATGAATTTCAAGATAAGTAGTACCTGTTAAATATATTTGGTAATTATTTATACCATTTTCATTTGTTTAAACAATTTTTTCTTCCAAAAATCGTAAAAAGTTATTATTTTCGGGAAATAATAGCACAATTAAAGAATGTTGAGACAAATATATTCGTAAAGGATTTTTGGTGATTATTTGAAGAATTTTTATTTGTTTAAATAATTTTTCCCTCTCTAGAGCGAGAAAATTTATTATTTTCTGGAATTAATAACACAATTAACGGATGTTGAGAGTAATATTTTTTCTAAAGAATATGCAGCAATTTTTTGAACATTTTTAATTTGTTTAAAAAAATTCATTGGTTTAAACATTTGTCATTTGTGTAAAATATTTTCATTTGTTTAAACAATGTTTTCTCTGTAAATCGCGAAACGTTATTCTTTTGTGCAATTAATTACACAATTAACGAATGTTAAAGTATTTCCTTATCTCAAAACATATACCCTATATTGTTTAAGCAATAATAATTTCTTTAAAAAATTAAAATAAACTGCTCTGAGTAAAGTATAGTGTTTTTTTTCTTATAATCACCCCCTTAGATAATTGGAATCTGTGTAATGAAAATAATTTACATGTAGATATTTCCTAAAGTATATATATAGTTTTTTTTTCTTTAAATCACCCCCGTGGATAATTAGAATCTGTGAATTGAAAATAATTTGCATGTAGTTGTAGATATTTCCTGAAGTATATATATATATATTTTTTTTTTTCCTTAAAATCAACCCCGTAGATAATTGGAATCTGCGAACTGAAAATAATTTGCATGCAGATATTTCCTAAAGTATATGAATGAAACAGAACAGAGAAGTAATTTTTTAAATTATAAATTTCAGAGAAAAAAATGTTTAAACAAATAAAAATTGTTAAAACGAATCAAAATTATTTTAAAAATTGCTAAATATCCTGTAGAAAAAAATATTACTCTTAAATTCCTTTAATTGCGTCATTAATTCCAGAAAGTAATAATTTTTCACCCTTTACAAGGGAAAAAATTGTCTAAGCAAATCAAAATTGTTGAAATAATTACCAAACATCTTTCAAAAATATATTGCTTTCAACATTCTCTAATTGTGACATTATCTCCAGAAAATAATAACTTTTTACGATTTTGGGGAGAAAAATTTTTGTAGAGAAACAAAAATTGTTTAAATAATTACCGAATAATTTCAACAAGAACTACTACTCTTGACATTCATCAACTTTGTACGATTTATTCCGAAAGATAATAACTTTTCACGATTTACAAGGTGGAAATATTGTTTAAACAATTTGAAATCATTCAAAATATACTTCAAAACTCGTCACTTATCGATTAAAAATAATTCATGTTGGATTTTTTTTTTAAATACCGTCTTTAGCATGAATTTGATAGAAAACTGCTATTTTGCATTTATTGGGGCATTTTTCGGGCACAATTAGAGGGGTTTGGGTGTGTCAAAATTAAAAGCTATTGGGTGGAAATTATTCCTTAAATACTCCTTAAGAGTTGACAATACTTTAATCTACACAAAATTTATGACAAGTACTTCTTTTTTCAATTTTTTTGAAAATTGAGTTTTTTCCATTTGAAACCCCATGATAATTTCAAAAGCCCGGGGGCACGGGTTAACTTTGAAAAAAAGAAATTACGGAATTTCTTTTTTAGGAGAACTAACAAAAGGAGGGAGGGGAGGGGGGGTTTATCACCAAAAATCGAAAGTCGAATTTTTGGACAACCCTAGTGAATGCTACATTGCAACAAGCGAATATTTTTACCCCCCCCCCCCCCCTCTTTCTGTACGTAATTTTTAGTTTCCAAAAATGTTTTACTAGTTACCTTCTTTTTCCTTGCCTAATTTTTCATTTTCCTTGCTCATTAATATTCAAATACCAGTATTTTATTCTTGAAATATCTTCAACATAGAATTTTTTATACACGGAAGAAAACAGTATTTCAGATACAAATTTAAAATTTTCTAATTCATTAATTTATTTTAAACGAAAGAATGTCTTTTCTACTATAAAAGATGGCTTTTCAACAAAATACTTGAATTTTCAACAAAATAATTAAATTTGTAACATAATAGTTTAATTTTCAACCTAAAAAAATAAATTCTCAACAAAAAGAGTCATGGTGTATATTTCAATAAAAAAGATGAGATTTATAAAAAAAAAAGTTTTTTAAAACCAAAAAGACGAATTTTCAACAGATAAAGATTTTTCACTAAAGAAAGAAAATTTTACCTAAATTGTTGAATCTTCAAGCCAAAAGACGAATTTTTTCTACAAAAATTGAATTTACAAACAAAAAATATGACTTCAGCCAAAAATTATTTTTCCACGAAACTGATGCATTTTTACCCAAAAAAAATGAAATTTTAAACCAAGAAAATTATTTTTTTTTTTACCAAAAAGGAGAATTTTCAACTAAAAAAGATCAATCTTAAAAAAATGGAAAAGTTACATTTTCAGTTAAAAAATTAATTTTAAACCAAAAAAAAATACTTTTCCACTAATTAGTTAAATTTTTAAACAAAGACAACGGACAAAGCCTTCAATCAAAAAAATAAATTTTTAACAATGTAGTTTAACTTTTACCCAAGCAGTTGAATTTTCAATTAAAAAAGATTAATTTTCAACAAAATAGTTAAACTTTCAACCAAAGAGAGGAATTTTCAACTAAAAATATAACTCTTAAAAAAAATGATTTTTTAACAAAGTGATTCAACTAAATCTTTCAAACAAAATAGTTGAATACTCAAGCAAAGAAGAAGAATTTTTAACCAGGAAGTTGCATTTTCATAAAAAAAGAAATTTCTACCAAAGCGGATGAATTTATAAATTAAAAACACGAATGAAAAAACAATAGTTGAATTTTCTGTTAAAAAAGATTTTAAATGACTTTTCCCGATCAAAATATGAATTTTTAACCAAGAAATAAGTTTCTACAAAAAAATTGAATTCTTAATCCAAAAAGACGAATTTTTAACCAAAAAGGATGACTTTTTAACAAAATTGTTGAATTCTCTACACAATAGTTGCATTTTTATAAAAAAAAAGATTAAATTTCTCTTAAAACAGATGAATTTTCATTTAAAAAGAAAACGAATTTAAAAAAATAGTTGAATTTTCATCCAGAAAAGATTCCAGTTGACTTTTCAAGAGATGAATTTTTAACGAAATAGTTGAATTCTCTACGAAATAGTTGAATTTTTATCCAAGAAAGATGAAATTTGTACAAAAGCAGATGAATTTTTAATAAAAAAAGGACAATTTTTTTTTTAAGTTGAACTTTCATCCTGAAAAGCTTTCAGTTCATTTTTTAACACCAAAATATAAATTTTGAACAAGAAGTAAATTTTCTACGAAATAGTTAAATTTTCAATAAACCAGTAGAATTTTCAACCAAAAGTATGACTTTTTAACAAAATAGTTTTATTTTCAACTAAACAGTTACATTTTCATCCAAGAAAGATGTAATTTCTGCTAAAGCAGGTGAATTTTGAAATCAGAAAGACAAATTTTCAGAAGAGAGTTGAATTATCAACCAAACAGTTGCATTTTTATTCAAGAAAGATGAAACATTTCTTTTAAAAAAGATGAATTAAAAAAAGAAAACTTCAAAAAAATAGTTAAATTTTCATCCAAAGAAGATTCCAGTTCACGTTCCAATACCAAAATAAGAATTGTAAACTATAAGTTAATTTTCTGCTAAATAGTCGAATTTTTAACCAAAAAGTATGACTTTTTAACAAGATTGTTAAATTTTGAACCAAACAGTTGCATTTGTTTCAAAGAAAAATGAAAATTCTACTAAAACACGTGAATTTTCAAATCAAAAAGACAAATTTCCAAAAAAAGAGTTGAATTTTCATCCAAAAGGATTTCAATAGACTTTTCAACAGAAAAATACAAACTTAAAAAAAAAAGTAAATTTTCTAGAAAATAGTTGAATTTTCAACAAAATAGTTGCATTTATGTCCAAGAACGATGCAATATTTCTACTAAAAAAGATGAACTTTCAGATTGAAAAGACAAATTTTCAGAAAAAATATTTTTCATCCAAAAAAGATTTCAGTTGACTTATCAGCAACAAAATATGAATTAAAAAAAAAGGTTAATATTATACGATATGAGTTGAATTTAAACGCAAAAAGACGAATTTTTAACAAAACAGTTGAATTTGAAAACCAAAAATGATGTATTTTTAAGAAAATTGTTAAGTTTTCAACCAAATAATAAAATTTATAACTAAAAAGATAATCTTCAGGAGAAAGACTTTGCGAATTTTCAAAAACTACGTACATGAGTGAAGGACACCCTCGAGCTGTTTCGTAATTTAAGTACGGTCCCTAAGAAGTGTCCGCTACTTGGGGTACGATATGCAAACAAAAAAAACATGACTTTGCATTTCGTACCCCAAGTCTAAGAGATATTTGAATCACAACCAAGGTAAAGTAAACATCGTTCTAATTCTACCTGAAACCAAATTTATTCCTACGTTCTTATTGTGGAGACATAAAGAATATTTTCACCAAATTTGAGACTCGTATGTATTGTCATTTGAAAGAATAATAATTACAAACGATTTTTAGATGAACATTATAAACTTCGGTTCTTAGCCCCATCGGTATGGGGAACCAAGAGTTTAAAAAGAGGCAACATAATTTTTTTTTTACTTTTCCAAGTTTCTAAGGTAAAGGTACCTATCATGAGACAAATTTTGAGGCGGTTTTGAGATTTTCATTATTTTTTGAACGATAGTAGAATATATTTTCAAAATTTTTATATCAATGAATGCGCTGATCTTTTCTGAATGCGGAAAGCCTATTAAAAGTTTAATTTAGTCTAAGCAAAGTTATTATATTTATGAAGAAGCGGAACGACCTTTAGGTACTTATTATGAAACAACTTTTGGAATCTTGTACCGGTGTTCCATAATGCATGTCCCTATTATGGAACAGCAAAGAAATGTGTTTTTTATATTAATATGGCTTATTACATTCTCATTCTAATGAGAAGGTATTGGTTTTATGTAAAATTTGACATAGTCGGTTTTCATCAAATCTCCACGTTTTGAGACCTCCTGAGTCAGAAAAAACGATTTTTACGAAGGTGTCTGTCTGTCTGTAGTCTGTCTGTCTGTCTGTCTGTCTGTAGCCACGATAACTTTCGAAAAAATGATCAGATTTGATTGAGCTTTGACACACTTTTTTATGGCCGAAAAATAGAGAACGAGTTCGTTAACCAGCTATTTTGGATGAAAATCCAAAAAGTGAGCACATTTTGAAAATTTTTGAGACCACTTTTTTGGAAGATTTGAAAATTCTATGTACGGTTATTAGTAGTACGCAAAATGACGAACAAAATATTCTGATGACTTTTCGTGATAAAAAAAAAATTACTGGAGTTATAGCATTTTCAAAATTCCAAAAAACAAACGAAAATGATCATTTTAAGCCGAAAAACGCACGATATGAAAAAAAGTCAAGAGGAGAAAAACGTTGATTTCTGAACACCCTATAATATTTTCATAAAAACTTTTTGAATTTTTCGAAAAATAAAAAATTCAAATTTTGATCGCACAAAAAATTAATGAAAAATCAAAAAAGCCATTTTGCTGTAAAACTATGCAAGATACCAGAAAAGGTCATCTCACCAAAATTGTGCACCTAAAAAATATCTACAAATTTATTATCATTCACTTCTTGATATGACGCGTAGTTTTTGTTTTATTCGTAAAAAACAGCATTGAAAATAGAAAAATCAAATTTTCAGACGAATATTACCAGCTACGAAAAAATGACCGAAACAAAATTTGTTCATCCAAGGAAGAGGTACAAATTTATTGTGACTCATGTTTCGATAGGATGCGTAGTTTTTGTTTTATTCGTGAAAATAACATTGACAGTAAAAGAATCAAATTTTTGAAAAAACAATGCAAGGTACGAAAACATATAAATGAACAAAAATTGTGCATTCAAAAAAGACTTACAAACCCGTAATCAATTTTTGTGGTAAGAATATATTCAAAATGAAAAAATTAACTTTTTTGATAAACGGCACAAGCTAAAATAAAATGTTAACTAATAAAATTTGTCGCCTGAATTATATTCATTACTTTTCATTTGAAATCAAATAAAAATTTAGTAATTTGTATATGAAGAACATATAACACGAAGCACAAAGTGCGCGCTCAGTGTATTTACCAAATCGCGCGTCGTAAGTGCGCTCAAACTTTTTTGTTTCTATCATACGGTTCAAATGATTTTCAAATCAAATATCGAGCGCGAAGCGCGAGTGTCTGGATGAGAATGTGTTCCTTAAGGTCGATAGAACCTTGAGTAAATAAAGTTCCTTTTCAGTCTAAAATAAAAGCAAATTTAACAATCATTTAATATGTAGAGGTTTTGATAATTTTATAATATTTGCAAACAAACTTTTTCTTTTCATCGAAGTCGAACACGAAGTTCAAAAATCTAGAGGAGCCTAGCGTAAAGCGCGATGCAAATACGCCCGAGCGCGTAGCGCGAGGTGAATACATAATCGAGCGCGAAGCGCGAGATAAATATATGATCGAGCGCGAAGCGCGAGATCCAACAGTCGCGCGCCCCAGGCGCGCTCAAACTTGCGAGCGAAGCGAGCCGCGCGCGAAGCGCGCCATGAGAATGTGCCCGCGAAGCGGGCAGATTTTTTTAATATTATTTTCTATATTAAATCGAACTAAATGGTACAATGAACTTTTATTTCAATCTTTCATAAAGATAAATAATTTGCATAAAAGTTTTCGTTACGATTGACAAACCTAACCTATGAAGGGTAGTTTTCGTGAACAAAGTGAATTATATTTTATTTTTGCTGGAAAATGTTTGTTATAGGGAATGAATTCGTAATTAGGTGAATGAAAAAGAAGAAAAAACCGTGAAGGATGAAGTTAAAACTTAAGAAACTTGGTCAAAGTCAAGTGGAAATGAAATATTAGGCTAAGTACCCTTTTCGTTTTTTTTCTTTCATTGGACTTAATAATAACTTCCTGTGTTTTATTGAATATTCTTCCTTTTTTGTCGAAAATTAATCTTCTTGGTTGAAAATTCATATTTTTCCTTGAAAATTCAACAGTTTGTTTTAAATTTGTTTTCTCTGTTGACTGAAAAATAGTTTTTAATTGAAAACACAACTATTGTTGAAAATTTGTCTTTTTTGGTTGAATTTGACTGTAACATTTTCAAAAAATTTCAAATGCATTTAATTAAACCTTCCTCAATTTAAAAATGTCTAATACAATGTTCTAAGCAATTGTCAGGCTGTTTGTGTGTGTGTGGATATGTGTGAGGATATGTGTGTGGATGTCACGCTTTTTTGTGAACACGATAACTAGAAAACGGTTGCAGATAAATTGATGAAATTTGATGGGCTTATTTTCCTCACTAATATCTTGAAACTGACCAAAGGATTTATAAAAATATTCATTGATTTTTTTTAGCACTTAATAATATTTTAAAAATCGGTTTTTTATGGTAAAACTTTTTTCATCAGCATAATTCAAAGTTGATGCAAAAATATAAAAGATTCATCGGTTCGAGACGAATCGATTGACCTATAATATTAATACATTTTATCAAAGAGTAGGAAAGTTATGGTAATTTATATATTTTGAAACTCGGTTTTTTATAGTAAAACTTTTTTCATTAACATAATTTAAAGTTGATGCAAGAACAGAAAAGATGTGTTGATTCTGGACGAATCAATTGCCCTGTGATATTATTACATTTTATTGAAGAGTCAGGAAGCTGTGGCAATGCATAATATTTAAAAATACGGTTTTTTATAGCGAAACATTTTTCTTCAACATACTTTAAAGTTGATGCAAGAATATAAAAGATTAATTGGTTCGAGACGAATCGATTGACCTACAATATTAATACATTTTATCAAAGAGTAGGGAAGTTATGGTAATTTATATATTTTGAAAATCGGTTTTTTATAGTAAAACTTTTTTCATTATCATAATTCAAAGTTGATGCAAAAACAAAAAAAATGTGTTGATTCGAGTCGAATCGATTGACCTATGATATCAATACATTTTATTGAAGAGTAAGGAAGCTATGGTAATGCATAATATTTGAAAATACGGTTTTTTATAGTAAAACTTTTTTCTTCAACATCATTCAAAGTTGATGCAAAAATATAAAAGATTCATTGGTTTGAGACGAATCGATTGACCTATAATATTATTACATTTTATTAAAGAGTAGGGAAGTTCTGGTAATTTATATATTTTGAAAATCAGTTTTTTATAGTAAAACTTTTTTCGTTAACAAAAATTCAAAGTTGATGCAAGAACAGAAAAGATGTGTTAATTCGAGTCGAATCGATTGACCTATAATATCAATACATTTTATTGAAGAGTAGGAAAGCTATGGTAATGCATAATATTTGAAAATACGGTTTTTTATAGTAAAACTTTTTTCTTCAACATAATTCAAAGTTGATGCAAGAATATAAGAGATTCCTTGGTTCAAAACGAATCAATTGAGCTATGATATTAATACATTTTATTAAAGAGTGGGGAAGTTACGTTAATTTATATATTTGGAAAATCGGTTTTTGATAGTAAAACTTTTTTCATTATCATAATTTAAAGTTGATGCGAGAATAGAAAAGTTGTGTTGATTCAAGGTGAATCGATTGACCTATAACATTGATACATTTTATTGAAGAGTAAGGAAGCTATGGTAATGCATAATATTTGCAAATACGGTTTTTATAGTAAAACTTTTTCTTCAACATAATTCAAAGTTGATGCAAGGATATAAAAGATTCCTTTGTTCGAGACGAATTAATTGACCTACAATATTAATCCATTTTATTAAATATTAGGGAAGTTATGGTAATTTATATATTTTTGAAATCGTTTTTACAGTAAAAATTTTCTCATTCTCATAATTTAAACTTGATGCAAAAATAGAAAAGGTGTGTTAATTCAAGACGAATCGATTGAACCATAGCATTTATACATTTTATTGAAGAGTACGGAAGCTATGGTAATGCATAATATTTGAAAACACGATTTTTTATAGTGAAACTTTTTTCACTAACATCATTCAAAATTAATGCAAGAACGGTAAAGATCCCTTAATTCGAGGCAAATCGATTGATCTATAATATCAATACACTTTATAGAAGCCATACCACGCTGAAAACCCCAGTTCTCGTCAGATCACTGAAGTTAAGCAGCGTTGGACGCGGTTAGTACTTGGATGGGTGACCATTCAAGAATACTGACATGAGTGCTGTTGGCACATCGTGGGTGTGGTGAGCCCACACTTGAAGTTATTTATAACTACAAGAAAAACCTAGAAACACTACCCGAATCGGGTAGTGTCACGCCTACCCTGAAAGGGAAATGGTTTAATGGTATATATATATATATATATAAGGAAGTTATGCTCATTTATAATATTTGAGTCATTTGTTTCAAACAGAAAAACTTTTTTCATTGATATAATTCAAAGTTGACGCATTAATAGAAAAGACTTTTTGATCCTAAGTTTTCAAATAGAGTGATTCTGGCAATTTTTGTAGAGAAATCATAAAGCTGGGAAAGGGATAGGGTGCGAAAGAATTTTTCCCATCCCTTTTCCAACTCGAAAAATTATCATTTCGAATACAAAATTTGGTTTGTCCGATTTGTCTTTGTGTTAAAAAATTTTTTGTATTATTTTGTAGTTTTGCATTTTTTGTACATTTCTATTTTTAAATTGATCAAAATGAAGACTTTGGTTTGTCTATTATTGAAAAAAATAACTAATGCTTCCTCTATGAGGAAGCAAATACATTTGCTAACGGGAAGCAAAGTGCTCGTGAAATGAGCACCATTTAATTACGAATATATATAATTAAAAGTGTAACTCTTTTGTTGAAAATTAATTCTTTTCGTTGCAGATTCATCATTTTAATTGAAAATTCATCTCTGATTGAAAATTTAATAACCTTGTTGAAAATCAATTTTTCTAAATGAAAATTCAACTATTCCAGAAAATTTAACTATTCTATTTTTGGTTAAAAATGTATCTTTTTTGGAAGAAAAATTAACAGTTTGATAGATAATTGATCTTTTTTATTTAAAAATTGAAATATTTGATGAAAATGTTTTGAACCTCTTTGGTATAAAATCCAACAATTCCAGTTGAAGATTCATCATTTTAGTTGAAAATTCATCACATTGGTTTAAAATTGAACTGTTTGATTGAAAATCCGTCTTTTGTCTGTTAAAAATTAATTTGTTTAACTTAACGTTTAACTATTCTATTTTTTGTTAAAAATTCTTGTCTATTTTTTGTGTGTAAAATTCAACTATTGGTTAAAAATTTATCATTTTCAGTTGCAAATTGAACAACTTGGTTGCAAATTCATATATTGTGTTTAAATTCGTATTTTCTTGTAGAAAATTATTCTTCATGGATGAATATTCACCTTTTTGGTTGACAATTCAACCATTTTAGTTGAAGATTCATCAGTTTAGCTGACAATTTATCTGTGGGTTTAAAATTCAATTATTCCTGTTGAAGATTCATCATTTAATTTGAAAATTGATCACTTTGGTTGAAAATTCAACTATTTTGTTGAAAATCCTTAAGCTGTAATTTAATCTATTACACATGTGAAATGATTGAAATTTGTGAATACACGAGATAAAACAAAATAATAGGTATCAAGCCTTCTGACTCGGATAAATGGTAGACAATTTTCCCGACTTTGGAGGTTACATAATTAAAATTATTTTTCAGTGTTTAAAACTTTAGAAACATACTTGCTTTTTATATAGATGAAAAGCCTAACTTTCATACTTATTATTATAATAATTTGAACTCAAAAATATACTTTTAAATTATTCATGAATCGAATTATTTGTCAAACTGTTTCATAATTGGGACATGTTTCATGATAGGTACCTTTACCTTATTCATTGTCCTTAAAAGCTATTAAAGTTTAGTCTCAAAACACAGTGCATAAAATACTGGAGAATTCTAATAAAAGTTTTTCAAATTTCGCCTCTTATGAAAAAGGGGTGAAAAGAGAAGTATGACTGGTATGGGCAAGTATATATATATATAGATTCTTAGCGACGAGTGTTGGTTGAACAAGAATATTTCTTGTGGATAGCCGACTAGAGGGATCGAGCGTAGTCTGAGGTTTTAATTAAGCTTTCTGTGTAGACGATATCGCATACCTCTTTATACTTCATAGCGGCCAGATGTTGCTGCTGGTTATCTTAGGACGATTTCAATGTACGCCAGCCAACCAAGCAGCCACGGCTAACCTCAAAGTGCGTCACTCGGAAAACGCGAGTAGAGACTCTCTTCAGCCCTTTAATTATGCATATATAATTTGCTTACATCTAGCCGCATCCCTCCGGTCTCTACCCTTCGTCGGATTCTTGAATAGGAACTGCGATTATACAGGTGAAGTGGGTAGAGAAACTTGAATTTGAAGAGCGAACAAGTTTGCAGAAGATGTATATATCCTTAAGGGATCTATTAACAGGCAGAATTAAGAGATAAAGTTTGAATTTTGTGATAATAAAAAGTTTATCTTGTAGTTTGGTGATTTTTATTGTAACTTTGAATTCAGACAAAGGCTGTTCAAAAACTGCGCCATCCTGCCAGAGACGGACCTGCGGATCTTAAGTTGACTAGTGTCTATGAGTGATACCCAAATTAGAAAGTGGCGAATTGGTCCTTCACTACCGCGAAGCACTTGCCCATTCATCGCAGCTTATTCAGCAATTTCTGGTGAAACAAGGTCTTACACAACTTCGGCAGCTCTCATATAGTTCTGACCTAGCTCCTTGTGATTTCTGGCTCTCTCCCAAATTGAAGTATCCTTTAAAAGGAAAACGATTTCAAGATGTGGATGAAATAAAAAAGAATGCGACGAATCAGCTGTTAGCTTTTTCGAAAGGTGACTTTAAAGAGTGCTTTCGAAAGTGGAAGGATCGCTGGAAGAAGGTTGTAGCTTCCAAAGGGGAGTAATTTGAAGAAAATATCATCGCAATTGACCAGAATTAATTATTACTCCTGATGGATCACAAAATCGGATACTTTCCGGACAGACCTCGTATATACAGATTCCACACTCTTTCGTCTATTTCCTACTTTTATCCGTTTTAAAAGAATCCCTTTTTTGTCCCCTCTTTAAAGACAATTTCCCTTTTTCTTGCTTTTTAGCTTGAGTGAACTGAATTAATGAAACCGAATAAGAAAATCCAACTTTTTTTTTGTTGCGAGCTCATTCTTTTTAATGTATAGAATTCCTGAAAATAAAAACAAGAATCCAAAGACCAAATTCGGACAACCACCATAAAACGCTCCCATTGTAATTTAAAAAAAACCTTTTCTTAGATCTCTTTTTCACTGTTTCTACCTGCTCTAATATTTCTTTCCTTGATAAGGGTGCTGTATGAGCACCGAAATGTTTTTAAATATTATGAATGTTTTTTTATTTGGATTTCATAATAATAAAAATCAAAAAGACGAAAGAAATAAAAAAAGAGAAGGAAGGGGATTTGGTTGTTTGCCTTCGAATTTTTCTTTCCTCTTTTTTATTTTTGTCCAAAGAAAAAATAATTTTTTTTTTAAGAAAAAGTTTTTTTTTTAATTACAATGGAAGCATTTTATCGTGGTTGTTCAAATTTGGTCGTTAGATTCTTGTTCTTATTTTCAGGAATTCTATACATTAACTTGCGCATTGGACGTTAAATAGGATTTTGAATTGGATTTTAATCTAATTTAAAATTCTCAAATTTTCATTCTTTTTAATTGAAAGATATACTATTATATATTTTATTCAGAATTCATTACTTTTAGATCAAATTATTCCTATTCGTTATAAGATCATTAGATTTCTTGACAAGGTATATAGTAATTGAGAAGGTGTAATTTTTTTTTACTAGTCCATTTAAACTATCATCATGGCTATTGCACTTATTAAAAAGCGTGGTGAAATGATAAGGATTTTAAATAAATTTATGTACTCAGGAGGTTCTCCATCGAAGAATGAAAGCTGGAAAATTTGTAATAAACAATAAAAAAATAAACCAGTAGAACAGCCAAAATTTTACATGTTCTCAATTCTAGTATTTGGTTGAAGATTAAATTGTTTTGTTGAAAATTCGTTTTTTTTTTTTGTTGAAAATTAATGTCCTCAACTGAAAACTTAAATAATATATTTTTGGCTGAAGATCGGTTTTAGTTGAAAATTCAACTATTAAATTTATCACTGAGAATTCATATTTTTTGTTTGAAAATTCAACTACATGATTAAGAATTCATCTTTTCGACTGAAAATTCATTTCTTTGGTTGAAAATGTAACTATTTTGTTAAAAATAAGTTGTTTTTTTCGGTGAAAAGAAATTTTTTTAATTGAAACTTTATTCAATTATTGGTTAAAAACTAATCTTTTTTAATTTAAAATTTGTGTATTCTGTTGAAAATTTGTCCTTTTTGGTAGAAAATCAATCTGCTTGATTGAAAATTCAACTGCTTTCTTGAAAGATGAATCAATTTGTTAACAAATTATTTTATTAGTTGCAAATTGATCTCTTTGGTAGATCTTTTTTGGATGAATTCCGCTTGAAAATTAATTTTTTTAGTAAAAATTTATGTATTCCATTTTTGGTTAAAAATTTATCTTTTTGAATTTAACTATTTCGTTGTAAATTCATGTATTTTGTTTAAAGTTCGTCCTTTTTTTTTATTGAAAATTCATCTACTTGAACTGCTCATTGTTAAAAATTGTTTTTTTGTTGTTGTTAAAGATTCATAATTTTAGTTGAAAATTCAGCTTTTTGGTGGAAAATTAATTCATTTTTTCAATTGAAAATCCAATGTTTTGTTTGAAAATTCTTGTATTGAGTTGAAAATTCCACTGTTTGGTTGAAAATTAACTTTTGGTTAAAAATTAACTTTTCTTTTAAAAATGTATATTTTTTGAACTGAAAATTGAAGTAGTCAATTTTTTGTCGAATATTTATAGTTTTTTATTCAAAATTCAACTATTCGTTTGAAAATTAACTTTTTTATTAAAAATTCATATAGGTTGAAATATATTATTATATTATTATTATACTATATTATTATAATATATATATATATATATATATATATATAAATATCTTGTAGAAAATTTGACTTTGTGATCTGAAAGTTCAACAATTTGTTTGTAATTTTTTCTTTCCATTAACTAAAAAATCTTTCTTCGTTGAAAATTCAACTATTTTGTTGAAAAATGGTCTTTTTTGGTTGAATTTGAATGTTTTGTATTAAAAATTTAAATCTTTTTTTGGTGAAATATCAAATATTACATTTTTTTGTTGAGAATTAATCGTTTTTGGTTAAATTTGACTGTTTTTGAATAAAAATACAAATATTTTTTTGGTTGAAATATCAACTATTATATTTTTCGTTGTGCATTCATCTTTTTTCCTATTGAAAGTTCAACTATTTGGTTGAAAGTTAAATTTATTTGTTAGAAATTTATTTTTTCTGTTAAAGATCCTTAGTTTTAGTTGAAAATACAACTATTTATCTAAAAATGTCATTGTTTTCTTAACAATTCAACTATTTCGTCAAAAATTCATCCTTTCTGGTTTAAAATTGAGCTGTTTTGTTGAAAATTTATTTTCTTGGCTTGAAAATTAAAAAATTTGGTTGAAAATGCAACATTATTTGGTTGAAGTTTGATATTCTTTATTTAAAAATTCAACCGTTTGGTTAAACATTTATCATTCTAGGTTGAAAATTCAATTATTTCGTTAAAAATTAAAATATTTTGCTGAAATTTGTCCCTTTTGTTTGAAGGTTTAACTATTTGCTTAAAAATGTTACTTTCTTGGTTGAAAATTCAACTATTTTGTTGAAAAATGGTCTTTTTTGGTTAAATTTAAAAGTTTTGTATTTAAAATTTAAAACCTTTTTTGATGAAATATCAAAAAGTACATTTTTTTTCGTTGAGAATAAGTATTTTGTAATTAATATTTTAATTATTAAACAAAATTTATTTGTAATTTAAAAAAAACACAAATTCAAATTTGTATTTATTAAAAATATTGGCGAAGTATAGATATTATTATCTCTATGTGGACTACAGATGAATAAGCAACTAATATTTTTGTATCAATTTGTTTTAAACATAATAATCTAATAAATATTTCTCCTATTGAACTAAAAGAAATAATTAAATAATTAATTGTTTTTGGTTCAATTTTACTGTTTTTGATTAAAAAATTTTTTTTGGTTGAAATATCAACTATTATATTTTTCGTTCTGCATTCATCTTTTTTTTTATTGAAAGTTAAACTACCTGGTTGAATGTTAAATTTCTTTGTTGAAAATTTATTTTATTGTTAAACACCCTTAGTTTCAGTTGAAAATTCAACTATTTTTCTAAAAATTTCAGTTTTTTTCTTAAAAATTCAACTATTTCGTCAAAAATTCATCCATTATGGTTGAAAATTAATCTGTTTTGTTGAAAATTTGTCTTCTTGGCTTGAAAATTACAAAATTTGGTTGAAAATGCAACTATATTTGTTTGAAGTTTGATCTTCTTTATTTGAAAATCCAACCAGTAAAATTTTGTTAAAAATTGATCTTTGTAGGTTGAAAATTTAATTATTTCGTTAAAAATTAAATTATTTTGCTGAAATTTATCCCTTTTCTGAAAATTCGACAATTTTGCTCGAAATTCAATGTTTCTTCGTCGAAAATTCAAGTGCTTTGTTAAAACCTCGTCTTCTCGAATTAAAGATTTGGTTAAAAATTTAACTTTTTAGGGTTGAAGGTTAATCTTTTTTTTTTTTGACAATTCGACCAGTTTGTTAAAAATTCATCTTTGCAGGTTGAAAATTCAACTCTTTGGTTAAAAATTCAACTATTTCGTTGAAAATTCTTCTATTTTGTTTGAAAGTTCAACTATTTGGTGTAAAATTAACATTTTTTTTGTTGCAAAGTCAACTATTTAGTTGAAAAACTATCTTCTTGGTTTCAAGCATGTTGCGTGATGATCTGTGACGAAGAAGTAGATAGGTGGAAAAAGAGTTCAAAATAGTGAGACGTAGATTTTGAACCTCCCACAAGGTCTTCTCTCTGAATCAGTAGAATATCCGTGAAAATCATTGACGAGGACCTCTAAAAAAAGGTAATTTCAAGTACAAAAAGGTTGAGAACATCCATTCCTAAAAACAAAAGATGAGGGGTGAGCTAGCAAGAACAAACTTTTTAACCACTCTAATCTTTCATCATCTTCTGTTGAATCATCTGACACACTCTTTTTACCAGGGTGGGATTGAATTATGATATCCGTCATATATTTCCACGATTATTTTCCATTTTTCCACTTGCCCCATTCCCTGAGTATATACTTATCTCTCGAAGAGTTGCTAACATTGAGGAAAATAGTCATGTTATAGAGTAATGTTATTTCCTGGAGACAGATAAATGGATGTGCGAAAGGGACTGGCAATTCAGTGGGGTGATGTTCTGATAGTGTCTAGGGCCTTGGTGTATAAAACCGCAAGAGGATTCGTTTGTGTTGTTGCTTGATTGTCGAGTCATCTTTGTGCTAGTCACCCACCCCTCTGGAGGAGGATGATACGACTAAACCTTTAACACCACGAAAGCCTATGCGAATAAGTTGATACACCTAAGGCGATACCCAGGATGACTTGTGCTTCCGGTAGATCGATATCGGACGTATTACTCTAGTATCATCCTCTTTATTACTTTAATCCTTAAAAAGATTCTTTCTCCAATAATTTACACCAAACAAAGAGGCGCTTATCCAGAGAAGTAACCAGGAAAGGGCTGGGTCGGAAAATTTTATACACATAGAGAGCTATGACTAATTAAATTGATCAGTTGCTGTATATACAAGGTCTGTTCAGAAGTAAGAGTTAATTCTGATCAACTGCGATATCCCTTTCAAAGTACTCCCATTTGGTACACTGTTAGAAAAATCTGTACTAGATTTAGTATACATGTAACGGAAGCAAGAATGCACAACATGAAATTAAATGTAGTATACCAGCGTACAGTAAGTTTAGTATATGCATATACTGAATTTAGTATACATGTACATGAAATTTAGTATACGCGTATACTAAATTCGGTATACATGTATACGAAATTTAGTACACGCATATACTAAATTCATTATACCACCGACCACGTTGCCCGACTCGCGTAAATCGAAACGCGCTTGCGCAGCTGAATATAGTAAACACGTATATGAATTTTAGTATACAGAAACTATGAAATTCATATACGTGAAAGAAACTTACTGTACACTTAATAAATTTAGTATACACGTAACTTCATAAAAGAAATGTAGTATACGTAAGTATACTAAAATTACAAAGTGTAATGAATTTAGTAGACATATAGGAAATTTAATATGCCCGTGTATACTAAAATTGCAAACATTTCTAACAGTGTAGCCACAACCTTTTTCCAGCTATTCTTACACTTATGTAAGCACTTAAAGTCACCTTCCAGAATAGCTAAGAGCTGCTTCGTCGCATTTTGTTTTATATCCTTCTACGTCTTAAAATCGTTTTTCTTTTAGGCCCTAAAATTTAGGGGATACTTCAATTCGGGAAACAGCAAAATATCACAAGGAGCCAGGTCCGAACTATATGAGGACTGCCGAAGTTGTGTAAGGTCGTGTTTCACCAGAAATTTCTGAATAAGCTGCAATGAATGGTCAGGTGCGTTTTTGTGGTAAAGGACCCAGTCGTCACTTTTACACAAATCAGGCCGTTTTCTTCTTACTGCGTCACGTATTCGCTTCAGAACTTCTTGGCAATGCCAAGGTATTTAAAAAATTACAACTTCCTTAGATGAAAGAATGTTCAAAAGGTTTAAAATATTTTCAGAGATTTGAAAGGATTTAGCAGATTTAAAGGGATTTAAAGGATTGCAAAGGATTTCAATAACTTTCAAGGAAATTCGTACAATTGCCAAAGATTTTTGCATTATTTTAAGTAATAATGTTCAAAATTTTGTAACGGATTTCAATAGAGATAAAAAATTTCTAAACATTTTATAATATTTTTATAAATTGCAAAGTATTTTACAAGAATTGAGGGATGTCGTCGAATTTCGAAAATTTGAAATATTTCGGTTAATTTGCAGCTTCAAAGAATTTCTTTAATTTTCGAGAGATTTTAAAGAATTTGATAGGGTTTATAAGATTTTAAGATATTGAAAAAGATTTCAAGGGATTTTAGAGGATTTTCAAGATTTAAAAATATTTTAAAGGGTTTTTAAGGGATGGTATAAGATTTTCGAAGATGCCAAAAATTCCGAGGGATTTTAAAGGCTCTTAATAAGCAATTTTGATAAATTTCCCAGGATCTTAAATTATCTCATAGGACTTAAAATATTTCAAGAGATTTTAAAGAATATCATCAAATTTTATGTAATTTTACGGGATTTGAATGCATTTTATAATATCTTAATGAATTTCAAAGAATTTATTCACAAGAATTTAGAAATTTTGAAGGATTTTAAAGATTTAAAAAGATTTTCAAATATTTTAAAGAATTTGAAGAGATTTCAAGGGATTTCAGAGGATTTCAAAAATTTAAGAGTATTTTAAAAGATTACAAAGGATTTTCAGAGCATTGAAAAATTTCATGGCATTTAAAAAGATTTCAAAGTGTTTAAAATATTTTAGGATATTTTTAAGGATTCCAATGAATTTTTAAAAGATTTAAAAGGACTTTTCGAAGATTTAAATGATTTTAAGGAATTCAAAACATTTTCATGTGGTTTTAAAAATTTCCTAGAATTTTGGAAGATTTATAAGGTTTTTTCAGGACCCGCAGGGTTTTAATAATATCTTAGAATATTTTAAGGGATTTATTAATATTTTAATGGATTTAAAAGAATTTATTCCCAAGAAATGAGGAATTTCAAAGATTTTCAGAAATTTTCAAATATTTTAACGTATTTCCAAAGAGTTGAAAGAATTGTATAGACTTTAGGATATTTTAAGAATTATAAGAAATTTGTATTAGATTTCAAGAATTAAAATTTATTTTTAGGGATATTAAAGGATTTTAAAGATTTGAAGGTATTTTAAAATACTCTAAGGAATTTTCAAGAGCTATACAAAATTTCAAGGTATTTCAAAAGATTTCAGAAGATTAAAAATATTCTAGGGTATTCCCAAGGATTCCAATGAATTTTCAAACGATTGAAAAAAATTCCAGGGATTTGAATTATTTTTAGGATTTCAGAAAATTTTCATGTGGTTTTAAGGAATTTCTTAGAATTTTGGAAGAATTGAAGGAATTTGATAGACCTGTAAGGTTTTAGAATTCTTGAAGATTTAAATTATTATAAGGGATTTTAATGGGATTTCATAGACTTGAAGGGTTTTAATTTTTTTCAATTTAAAGGACTAAACATTGAAAAATTAGTTACATTCCTGATTAAGCATTTAAAAATGAAGAAACATCAACTCATAATATTGAAGCTAAACAACTTTAGTTTTAATTCCTCAAAAATTGAAATATTTCAGAATTTTGCATTCAAAACTATAATTTTAAATTGAAATTAGGAGATTCTAAAGATGATAAAAATTATTAAGAGATATTATACCGGGTGTCCAAAAAGTCCCGGGACGGCTGAATATTTCCTCAGGTAAGATATTTTTCAGGGCGGTCAAGGTCATTTTTGAAGGAACTTTCTACAAGGAATTCAATGGTGACCTTTATTTTGATCTTGATCATGACCTTCACGGTCATTTCAAGGTCAAATTGATTTTTTTAAACGGGAACCTCTATTTTTGACCCCGGGAACTGAGAGAGCGGAAAATTTTACGTACAGATATAACCTTGACAAATCGAAAACTTGACCTGGAAAGGTCAGGGCAAGGTCAAACAACGTGCAGCAGGATGACTCGACTGGCATGCATTTTTGAAGAAAATGTCCTGGTGAAGGTTCTGGTCATAGACAAAGTCAAAGTCACCAATCGATCGGGAGCTGTACGTTGTTTGACCTTGCTCTGACCTTTCCAGGTCAAATTTTTCATTTGTCAAGGTCATATCTGGACGTAAAACTTTCCGCTCTCTCAGTTCCCGGGGTCAAAAATAGAGGTTCCCATTTAAAAAAATCAATTTGACCTTGAAGTGTCCGTGAAGGTCATGGTCAAGATCAAAATAAAAGTCACCATTGAATTCCTTGTTAAAAGTTCCTTCAAGAATGACCTTGACCGCCCTGAAAAATATCTTACCTGAGGAAATATTCAGCCGTCCCGGGACTTTTTGGACACCCTGTATAATGTAGTATGAAATGATATTCAAAGTGATTGGATAGACATTATTATTGAAAAAAAAATTTCTTTACAAAAAAACATTCACTGTCATTTTCGCTGTCAAAATTGAAGAGTTAAACAATGTAAACGGTCAAAGTTTAATCACTCTAAAATCGATGAAAATTATGCGACTTATAATTAGAAGCTTTGAAAATATTGAATTGAAGCCTAATTGAAGCGCTAAAAATTAAACGATTTCAAACTCATTTTCAAACCAGTGAATATTTTATTAGGTCTCAAACCAAGGAATCTTTTATATCCTTGCATCAACTTTGAAGTATGTTGAAGAAAAAAGTTTTACTATAAAAACCCGTAATTAATTAATTAGGTCAATGGATTCGACTTGAATCAACACAACTTTTCTATTCTCGCATCAACTTTATATTATGAGAATGAGAAAATTTTTACTATAAAAATCGATTAAAAAAATATATAAATTACCATAACCTCCCTACTCTTTAATAAAATGTATTGATATTGTAGGTCAATCGATTCGCCTCGAACCAAGGAATCTTTTATATTCTTGCATCAACTTTGAAGTATGTTGAAGAAAAATCGAAAATTGGTCAAAAATAGTCAATATATTGGTCTTTCTCACATGCAATTTCGACTTCTATTTATCAAAAATACTTGAAGTTGGGCTCAATCAACTCGAAATTTGATAATCTTCCTGTCAATTTTCTTTAAATATTTCCAGCTTAATTTTTCGCTGATAAATCCACTCAGAAAGAGAAGAATGCTTTTAATACGATTTGTTTTAGTGGGTTGACAATTATGGTCTGTATTGTAAGTCATAATATCCTGGGGGGGGGGGGGGACAATCGCTGGTTTTGCCACCCTGTAGAACCATGCCTGGGATCCAGATGAGGGGTAACGAATGTTAAAATGATTAAAGGTAGACTGGTGGGATCCATTATTGGAAACCACTGCGGGGCAATTCCCGGCATTGTTTCTTAACTTACGATGTCATTACAAGGTAATCTGGGAAGGAGCTGCAAGAGTGACTTTGCCTAATGTCAAAAGCAGACCACACTTTGTGATCCTGCAGTGTCTAAAAGCACACAGGTGTTTAAAGATTCAGAAATTTCCTCATTGTTTTGTCGTATTGCATTTATCATCAAGGAAGTTGATAGTTTCAAGGTTGGAGGTTTAAATAGAATCCGATAACAAGAAGAACAAGTAAAATATCAATATTGGCTCAAATACTGAAAAACTTGAAACAAAATTTTAACAAATTGTTTACAAACTGCATCACCAACTTTAAAAGTTCTAATACTCATAACTTGGACAAAAAATGTTTTCGCCTAATCTGAGGAATACGGGTCTTCTAAAATCCCTTCAAAAACAATCTGAAGTTAATGGTCAGAATGATGAAAGTGGCGACAAGGGTCCACGACAGCTTCCAGACACTTGTTTTTATTGTGTCATGATGAGGACTTTGAATAAAGGGAAAATTTGACATATATAACGTTTCGAAACCTGAGCAGGTTTTCTCATCAGATTAGATAGTACTTATTGATATGTTTAGTAAACATTAAAAAGATAAAAACTCAATGCTCGTCAATGCATATAAACTTATAGTTTTCGAAGAACGGATAAGGTTTTACATCCTTCATGGGATTAACGTCTAGGAATATGATATAGATGAAAGTGGCGAAAGGGGTCTAAGACAGCTTCTGAACAAGTGTTTTTATTTGGTGATGGTAAGGAGTTTAAACAAAGTGAAAATTTGACACATAACGTTTCGAAACGTGTATAGGCTTTTTTATTTTATTTATTTATTTATTTATTTTTTAAGTAAACATGATTAAAATTGTGTGATGGAAAGGAGTTTAAATAAAGTGAACATTTGACATTATAACGTACATTTCGAAACGTGTATAGGTTTCCTCATCAGATTAGATAATAATCATGGATGTTTTTAGTAGAGTAAATATGATGATAACGCTATACTAGTCAATTTGTATAAACTTATTGTTGTAGAAGGACAGATGAGGTGTTGAATCCTTTGTGTTATTAACATCTGAGAATATAAGATAAATGAAAATGGCGACAGGGGTCTACGACAAGTTTCAAACTAGTGTTTTTCATTGCGTCATGATAAAGAGTTCAACTGAAGTGAAAATTTGACCTATAACCTATCGAAACCTGTTCAAGTTTTCTCATCAGATTATATAGTAATCGCTGTTGTTTCTAGTAGAGTAAACCTGATGATAACGCAATACTAGTCAATCCTCAAAAGGGGATCATTTTGATATGAAGTTGATCAGCCGAATAAGATGAAACAGTTTAATATCCCGGGATTTACGTTTTTTCTTAAATTTTTTATATAAAGTTATGTTGTATATGAAAGTGGCAACAAGTTTCCATGACAGCTTTCAGACACGTGTTTTTACTGTGTCATGATCAGGAGTTTAAATACTGCGAAAATTTTACATATAATGTTTCAAAACCTGTACAGGTTTTCTCATCGGATTAGATAGTACTCATTGATGTTTTTAGTAAAGTGAACAACACAGAAAAAACTAAGAATAAAATTTGTTGCAGGAAATTTTTTAGAGCGATAAAGTTTTGTTCAGCCAACTTCGCGTCTTCCAAAATACATGTGTTTGTCATGGAAAAACAAAAGAAAGTTTAACCGATATTTGTGTAAAGTTTATCCTCCGAAGTTAATTTTTGTTGCAGAGAATCTTTCGTCGGAAATCGATGTAAAGTTTATCTTCTGTTTTTTCTGTGAAGATAATAACGCAATACTAGCCAATGCGTATAAAGTTCTAAAAGAACGGATAAAGTTTTATATGGTATAGACGTTATAGTATAGATGTTAATAACACGAAGGATTGAACACCTCATCCGTTGTTCTAGAACTGTAAGTTAATACTTATTCACTGGTATTGCGTTATCATCATGTTTATTTTACTAAAAACATTCATGATTACTATCTAATCTAATGAGGAAACCTGTACAGGTTTCGAAACATTGTATATGTCAAATTTTTACTTTATTTAAACTCGTTATCATGACACAATAAAAAACACTTGTCTGGAAGCTGTCTAACCTTTACCCCACTTCCGTCACTACCGCATTCCCAGACGTTGATAACATGAACGCGATTCAACACCTTATCCGTTCTTCTATAGAAGTTTATACGCATTGACTAGTATTGCGTTATCGTCATGTTTGCTTCGCTAGAAACATGAATGATTACTATGTACTCTGATTAGGGAACCTGTACAGTGTACAGTGTACAGGTTTCGAAACGTTATATGTCCATTTTTTACTTTATTCGCACTCGTTACCATGACACAATAAACTACACTGATAGAAATAAATAAGCGGTACAACAATATTTATAATTAGATGAACCCTATTTTATTGCTGGTATAGATACAGCCATACAGGATGTATGTTTTGGCCATCCGATTCTTGTTGCTTATGAAGGCAGACGCGCAGGGGCGATTGAGATGCGCCTGTTGTAAACAAAACAAACCGAGTCGGGTAAATCATTGGTACAAAGGGTATTGCTAAATATAAACATTTTAAAGATAGTTGACTCAGGTATATGTTTATAGAATTACACATTTCCTATAGTAGCAACACATATATTACAGCTTTGTACCAAAAATATAAATAAGTTGTATTTACGATATTTCAGTAAGTGCATTTCATACACTTTGTGATTGAATTACACGTATTATATTATAAATATACTCGTAATATTTAGCCTACGATCGTATGGTTAAATCAACGTCACCATTTCTATCAGTGTAGCTGTGAATTCGATCTCGAATATTTCCACTTTATTTGTATTTATAATTATATGGTGCTCATTTCACGAGCACTGGAAATTTACAAAAAATACAAAATAATACAAAAAATTTTGTAAATACAAAGACAAATCAGAAAAATCAAATATGGAATCGAAATGATCATTTTTCGAGATGGAGAAGGGAAGGGAAAAGTTCTGTCGCACCCTATCCCTTTCCCAACTTTACGATTTTTTTACAAAAATTGTCAGAATTATTCTATTTGAAAATTTATGATCAAAAAGTCTTTTCTATTCATGCGTCAACTTTGAATTATTGTCGATGAAAAAAGTTTTTCTGTTTGAAACAGATGATTAAAATATTATAAATGAGCATAACTTCCTTCATCTTCAATAAAGTGTAATTATATTGTAGGTCAATCAATTCGTCTCGAACCAAGGAATCTTTTATATTCTTGCATCAAATTTGAAGTATGTTGAAGAAAAAAGTTTTACTATAAAAAATCGTATTTTTAAATAGTATGCATTACCTTCCTTACTTTTCAATAAAATGTATTATTAATACAGGTCAATCGATTCGTCTCGTATCAATACATCTTTTTTGTTCTTGCATCAACTTTGAATTATGTTAATGAAAAAAGATTTACTATAAAAAACCGATTTTCAAAATATATAAATTACCAGAACTTCCCTACTCTTTAATAAAATGCATTAGTATTGTAGGTCAATCGATTCGTTTCGAGCCAAGGAATCTTTTATATCCTTGCATCAACTTTGAAGTGTGTTGAAGAAAAAAGTTTTACTATAAAAACCGTATTTTTAAATATTATGCATTACCATAGCTTCCTTACTCTTCAATGTATTGAATATATAATATATAATTATATATATATATATATAATATATAATATCAAAGTATTGATATTATAGGTCAATCGATCCGTCTCAAATGAACACATCTTTTCTGTTTTTGCGTCAACTTTGAATCATGTTAATGAAAAAAGTTTTGCTATAAAAAACCGATCTTCAAAATATAGAAATTACCATAACTTCCCTACTCTCTAATAAAATGTATTCACATTGTAGGTCAATCGATTCGTCTCAAACCAAGGAATCTTTCATATCCTTGCATCAGCTTTGAAGTATGTTGAAGAAAAAAGTTTTACTACAAAAACCCGTATTTTTAAATATTATGCATTACCATAGCTTCCTTACTCTTCAAAAAAATGTATTAATATTATAGGTCAATCGATTCGTCTCGAACCAAGGAATTTTTTATATTCTTGCATCAACTTTGAAGTATGTTGAAAAAAAAGTTTTACTTCAAAAACCTGTATTCTAAAATATTATGCATTACCATAGCTTCCTTACTCTTTAATAAAATGTGTCAATATTATAGGTCAATCGATTCGTCTCGAATTAACACATCTCTTTTGTTCTTGCATCAACTTTGAATTATGAGCATGAGAAAATTTTTACTATAAAAAACCGATCTTCAAAATATATAAATTACCGTAACTTTCCTACTTTTTAATAAAACGTATCAATATTTTATGTCAATCGATTCGTCTCAAACCAAGGAATCTTTTATATTCTTGCATCAACTTTAAAGTATGTTGAAGAAAAAAGTTTTACTATAAAAACCGTATTTTTAAATATTATGCATTACAATAGCTTTCTCAATCTTCAATAAAATGTAGCAATATTATAGGTCAATCGATCCGCCTCGAATCAACACATCTTTTCTGTTCTTGCGTCAACTTTGAATTCTGTTAATGAAAAAAGTTTTACTATAAAAAACCGATCTTCAAAATATATAAATTACCATCACTTCCCTACTCTTCAATAAAATGTATTAATATTATAGGTCAATCGATTCGTCTCGAATCAACACATCTTTTCTTTTTTTGCGTTAACTTTGAATCATGTTAATGGAAAAAGTTTTGCTATAAAAAACCGATCTTCAAAATATGTAAATTACCATAACTTCCCTACTCTTCAATAAAATGTATTAATATTGTAGGTAACTCGATTCGTGTCAAAACAAGAAATCTTTCATATTCTTGCATCAACTTTGAAGTATGATGAAGAAAAAAGTTTTACTACAAAAACCCGTATTTTTAAATATTATGCATTACCATAGCTTCCTTACTCTTCAATAAAATGTATCAATGTTATAGGTCAATCGATTCGTCTTGAATCAACACATGTTTTCTGTTTTTGCATCAACTTCGAATTATGTTAATGAAAAAAGTTTCACTGTAAAAAACCGATCTTCAAAATATTTAACCCTTAAACTGCACACCTTAAAATAATTACGTAAGATACACTGTAGGTGTTTGACACTCAGATGTTTAAACTTGTATAACTAAGCCGGATTTCAATATTTTCTAACGAAATTTCAATGTTATGTAGAATGATACGTTTTTCTTACTTCCGGTGGTTTTACGATATAATTTGTTGAAAACTGGTTTTGAAAAAAAAACGAAAAAATGAGTTTTTTCGTAAAAAACGTATATATTGCGTTATTTTTAATATTTTGACCTAAAAATTCGATAGGAGTCTCTTGAAACAGTAACCTTTTAGAAAAAAAATAAGCTCAAAGTTGTTATGGGTGTTTGGCATCAACAGTGCAGTTTAAGGGATAAATTACCATAACTTCCCTACTCTTAAATAAAATGTATTAATATTGTAGGTCAATCGATTCGTCTCAAACCAAGGAATCTTTTATATTCTTGCATCAACTTTGAAGTATGTTGAAAAAAAAAGTTTTACTATAAAAAACTGATTTTTAAAATATTAATAAGTGCTAAAAAGAATGCAAGAAGTATTTCTGAAAATCCTTCGGTCAGTTGCAAGACATTAGTGGTGGAAATAAGCCCTCCAAATTTCATCAATTTATCTGCAACCGTTTTCAAGTTATCGTGTTCACAAAAAAGTGTGACATCCACACACACACATTCACACACACATCCGGACAATTGCTTAGAACATTGTATTAGACATTTTTTAATTGAGGAAGGTTTAATTAAATGAATTAAAATTTTTTGTAAAATGTTACCATTTCAAAGCTTCCTCTATGAGGAAGCAAAAAACACTTGTCCGGAAGCTGTTTTCGACTCATGTCGGTACCTTAATCTATACCATATTCCCAGAGGTTAATAACATGAAGGATATAAATCTCATTTGTTATTCTACTACTAAAAGTTAGGTTGAAAATGTGATCTTAAGTTACATTGAACACACTGTAGGAATAAAAGCAATCTTCCAGGTTCATCATGTGTCGGGTAAAAATTCGATATAAGTGTCCCCCTCGAGTAATCGCTCCTAATTTATTTAATCAGACAAAGAAGAGAAAGTGCCCGAGATCCCGAATTCCTGGGGGTGACATGGTATTCGCATTACCTCTGGAAGAAGGGGCCGGGGTGAGTCTCCGATTCGGGTGAGGCACCTTCTAAAATGAAATGGGGAAGGTGGTAGCGGTCATGGTTTGTACTCGAAGTGAAGCAAGCAGCGAATGTACCGAAAGGGTAGAAGAGAGAGAAATTCGAAGGATATAGAGAAAGAGAAGGAAACGAACGAAGCATATACGAAAAGGCGAGCAGGTTGGGATGCGGCGTGTCGGCGACGAGAAATGCGGCCGCAACACACGCGGTGGCCGAGAGCAAACCAAACCAAAGATTAATGCACTACACTTACTGGGGCAATTTGCGCCAAGTGTCGGCGGGAAAGCGGCACCTCGAGTGGGGTAGATTTGTTCCGGGAGCCCACTTTCCCGCCCTCTTTCCTCTTTCCTAAACCCCAAAGGACCCAGAAGTCTCTCACCAAACGAAAAGGCAAAAATATAAAGATGGTCCGGTTTCCTTGGTAATGAAGGAAGGGTGGCAGTACAGAACTCGATAAACAAAAAAATGTGAATTTTTCGAAAGAGCGGAATAATATTTTTTTAAATAGAAATCACTACTTAAAGATCAAATAAATGTCCACTCCCAAGCCAAAGTGTTGCTGAATTGAGGACCCGGATGCAATGAGAGTTTATCGCTCACTAGGAGGCACTAGTGAACCTACATAAGTGCCCGCGAAATTCAAACTCCAATCAATTAAAGTAAAGTTTTTTAGAGAGAATTATGAAAAATTAGAAAAGCAAAATATGAAGCGTGGGCTGTGGCTTAATGAAAAGATGAACTGCAATGTAGGTTCTCAAGAAAAAATTTTGTTCAGTGTCATCAGCGGCCAATTACGAGAAAATAGTGGCATCACTAAAAAAAGTGTCAAATGCCATTTAATATTTTTTTCTCAATTAAAAGAAGTGGGATAAGTTCAGTGAGAAAAAATTGGCTGGCAACTTTAGCCAGTCGTATTATTCAACGTTAACGGAGAGCGAAAGCGGAAGTCCAAGTTTCATCGTTCACGATGCTAACGCCGCGTTCTTCCCGCAGCCATTCCTCCAGGCTTGCTCTCGGCGCGGATGAGCAACCAGAGCACAAAAGACCGCTAATTATGATTCTTTTATGAATTGATTTAGCTGATCCCGGAGACCGGTAGTCGCTTGGCAAACTCGCGCCTCTAAATATCGTATATATTGTGCGCGAATTAACAGACTATTAGGCGCCGGACAATAGGAGCTCTTTTTCTTTATTCCGTAGAGTAGGTAATGCAGGAGAATCAACTCGTTGATCAATGTTCTGTCAGCCATGAAAACGTTCTCTCGCTACTCATCTTCCTCCCGCTCTTATTCCTTCGTCACACCAGCCTTACTTTCTCTACTTAAAACATTTTTTACTTGACCTAATTTTATTACGCATAAGTACAATATCATCTGACCTTATAATTTGGTCACCTTTTGTGCGTCGGATTTTTGTAGGAAATGCATGAATTATTTTGCAAAAAATCCAGTCGAAAATATTTATAACTTTGGTGTCTGCAGTAAATAAATAAAACTGATGCTAATTCAGCTTGTAATCAAGCAAAAAGATTTCACTTAGGCTAAAATTGTCTAAAAAAATCATCAAATTTATTTGTGGGTTTTTAAAAACAGTGGAGTGGAGCACTGGTTGGAGGAGTGCGTAGAGGTGGAAAGGAGTGGGATAAGCATGGAGGTATTGATGCATGAAAGGGGGGACAAATGGGCAGTAGCATGGGTGAAGGGAGTCTTGGGTAAGATGGAGAAGAAGAGAAGGAAGGAGGAAGAGGAATGTAGAAGGAAAGATTGTAAATAGAGGAGGAACTAAATATAAGTAAATGTAAATATTGTAAATAGTAGATAAGTATTAGGTATAAGCCGCGGAGGCAGAGTTTGGTAATGCGAGGCAAAGCGAGAAAATAGGGACATGCGTGCGAGGCGAGGCGAAGCGAGGAAGGCAAGAGGATAAGAGCGAGCGGCGTTAGAGATAAGGTGTGGAAGGATGTTAGTTTTAAGGGTTAGTTTTAAGAAAATTCTGTAAAAAATGGAAGTGTAAGCAAGTCAATTTTTTAAGGCCAGCAGGCTCAAAAATAAGCGTTTATCTATCTATGCTAATTCAGCTTGTAATCAAGCTAAGATTCCACTTAGGCTAAAATTTTCAAAAAAATCAACAATTTTAAATGTATTTTTTTTTAAACTGTTAATTAGTCAATAAGACATCAATAACACTTTTAATGCTTTAATTACAACCTTTCAAATATTTTTTCGTTCTTTAAAAAATGACACATGAAGAATAAGGTTTGTCAATATTAAATTTTAACAAATCAAAACGTGTCCGCTGGGATACATGGAATTGTTTAGGGCTTCTCGTTCGATCATCGATGTTAAGCAGCGCTTGGCTCGGTTGTTCCGGATGGGAGCCATCGCACTAACACCATTACCACAGTAACGAAAAATTGATATAAACATGACTAAAACCTTCCAGCCTGGCTTGCAACAAGTAAAAACTTTTTTTGAAAAAAAAAAAGGAAAAATATTGCACAAGTGTTTCTTTTTAAAACGTATAAGATTTTGTAAGTGTGTTTCTAAATATTCAAAATTTTGATATTTAAAAAGGCTCTTACAACAATTTGTGACAATTCGGTGAACCCTCGCTCCAACTGACCTCTGATACAGAAGCTGACCCCCCCCCCCTCCTATTTTTGAATACGGAATATAAATGTAATTTCTTATAACCGTCGATCGAATCATGAATAATGAGTTTAAAGATTAATTTAACAGATTAGAACCCGATTTCCTCTTGTTGAAGAATTCTTATTTTTTTCCTATTTTCCAGAAAATTCCCCTTTTCTCATTTTGTTTTGCTGTGAACTGAATTTATAGAACCTAATAAGATAATTTAACTATTTTTGGTAAAAAGTTAATTTCTTTTCGTTGAAAAGCCTACTATCACATTTTTACTTTGAAAATCATCTCGTTTGGTTAAAAATTCTAATATTTAATTGAAAATGCAACTATTTGGTTAGAAAGTTATCTTTTTTGGTGAAAAATTCAACTAATTGCTAAAAAGTTGAAGTGAACTGTCAAAAAAATTTCTTTTAGATTAAAGATTCATCTCTTTGGCTGCAAATTTAACTATTCTGTTAAAAATTTGTTTTATTTTTGGTTAATAATAAATTTTTTTAATTGAAAATTTAACTATTCCATTATTGGTTGAAGATTCATTTCATCGTTTAGAAATTTAACTATTTTGTTACAAAATTTGTTTTATTTTTGGTTATAAATTAATTTTCGTAACCGAAAATTTAACTATTTCATTTTAGTTGAAGATTCATCTCTTCGGTTGAAAAGCTATCTATTTTGTTAAAAATTCGTTTTTTTTTTGTTTATTTCGTTTTCAATACAAATTTAATTATTTCATTTTTAAATGAATGTTTTTTTTAGTTTATAATCCATTTGGTTGAAAATTCATCGTTTTTAGTTGAAAATTCAAGTACATGGTTGAAAATTCTTGTATTTTGTTGATAATTCATCTTTTTCTGTAGAAAATTAATCTTTTGGTTTAAAAAATCGACTTTATGGTTTAAAATTCAACTTCTGGGTTGAAAATTAATCTTGTCTGGTTAAAAATTCATGTTTTTTTCTTGGAAATTCGACTTTTTTTATAAAAAAATTTTGTTTGTTTGTTTAAAATTCATTCTTTTTGGTTAAAATTGCAAGTGCTTGGTTATAAATTAATCTGTTTCAGTTAAGGATTCAACTGTTTCGTGGAAAATTCGTATTTTTTAATCAAATTTAACGGTTTTGGTTTCAAATTAAAATACTTTGTTGTTGAAATATTAACTATTTTTTTTTTTTTTTTTTTTTTGAAATTCTTATATTCTGGCCAAAAAGTGAACAGTTTTTTGAAACATTCAACTTTTTAGATTGAAAAATTGAATGTATTCTTGAGAATTCATTTTCACTAGTCGAAAAATTAGCTACTTGATTTAATGTTGAACTATTTTGTAAAATATTCTTTCTTTTTGGTAGAAGATTCAGCATTTTAGTTCAAAATTTATCTATTTGGTCAAAAATTATTTCATTTGTTAAAAATTCAGCTGTTTGAAAAAATATTCTTTTAGCCTTGAAACTTTAATGATTTGTTAGAAAATTAAACTATTGGTTGAAAATTACCCTTTTTTGTTAAAAATTCATCTTTCGGTTGAAAATTAAACAATCTTGGAGAAAAATTCAACTCTTTGGCTGAAAATTTAACTATTTTGTTAAAAATTCGTTTTATTTCTGGTTAATGATTAATTTTTTTAACTGAAAATTTAACCATTCCATTATTGGTTGAAGATTAATTTTATCGCTTAGAAATTTAACTATTTTGTTACAAAATTTGTTTTATTTTTGGTTAAAAATTAATTTTTGTAACTGAAAATTTAACTATTCCATTTTAGTTGAAGATTCATCTCTTCGGTTGAAAATCTAACTATTTTGTTAAAAATTCGTTTTTTTTTGTTTTTTTTTCAATACAAATTTAATTATTCCATTTTAAAATGAATTTTTTTTTAGTTATAATCCATTTACTTGAAAATTCATCGTTTTTAGTTGAAAATTCAAGTACTTGGTTGAAAATTCCTGTATTTTGTTGATAATTCATCTTTTTCTGCAGAAAATTAATCTTTTCTGGTTAAAAATTCATGTTTTTTTCTTGAAAATTCGTCTTCTTTGGTGGAAAATTACTCTTTTTGGTTTAAATATCATTCTTTTTGGTTAAAATTACAACTACTTTGTTAAAAAGTAATCTGTTTCAGTTAAGGATTCAACTGTTTCGTTAAAAATTCGTCTTTTTCAAATTTAACGGTTTTGGTTTCAAATTAAAATATTTTGATGTTGAAATATTAACTATTTTGTTGTTGTTGAAAATTCTGATTTTCTGGTCAAAAAGTCAACTGTTTTTTGAAACACTCAACATTTTATATTGAAAAAGTGAATGTATCCTTGAAAATTCATTTTCATTAGTCGAAAAATTAGCTACTTGATTTAATGTTAAACTATTTTGTACAATATTCTTTTTTTGTTGGTAGAAGATTCAGTATTTTAGTTCAAAATTCATCTATTTAATCAAAAATTAACTTATTTGTAGTCTTTTAGCCTTGAAACTTTAATGATTTGTTCTAAAATTAAACTATTGGTTGAAAATTAACCTTTGTTGTTGAAAATTCATATTTTTGGTTGAAAATTAAACAATCTTGGAAAAAAATTCAACTATTTTGTTGAAAATAATACTATTTATTTGAAAAATTTAACTATTCGGTTGGAAATTCGCTTTTTTTTTTGGTTAAAAATTAATTTTTTATCTGAAAATGTAGCTATTACATTTTTAGTTGAAATTTTTTCCTTTATAACATGAAAATTCAACTATCAGGTAAAAAATGCATCTATTTTGTTAAAAAAAATCATCCAATAGAATCGAAAATTAAGCTTAATTGATGAAAATTCATGAGTTTGTTTAACAATTTAACAATTTCGTTAAATTCTTTTTCTTTTTTAATTCAACTGGTTGAAAATTCTTTTTTTTTATTCCTGAAAATTAGTTTTTTAAACTGAAAATCTACCTATTTCATTTTTGGATCAAAATTCATCTAGTTTGTTGAATATTCACCTGCCTACATTGAAAATTAAGTTTCTTGTTGAAAATTCTTATTTTATGGTCAAAAAGTCAACTTTTCTTTGAAAAATTCGACTTTTTAGATTGAATTTTGAATATTTTGTTAAAAATTCGTCTATTTAGTTATGAAATTAATCTTGTTTTATATAAATTCATTTATGATTCGTTTTTTTTTTGTTGCAAATCATTTTTTTTTTTATCTGCAAATTTAACTGTTCTATTTTTGGTTGAAAAATTATCTTTTTTCAGTTGAAAAGTCGTGTATTTTGTTGAAAATTCGTCTTTCAGTAGATTGAAAATTCAGTTATTTGAAGAAAAATTCAACTATTTGGTTGAAAGCTTAATTATTTGTTGAAAATTTAACTGTTTTGTTAAATTCATATTTTTGGTTGAAAATGAATCAATTTTGGTAGGAAATTAATCTATTTGGTTGAATATTTTACTATTTATTTCAAAGTTTTAACTATTCTGTTGGAATTTTTTTGTTTGGTGTGGAAACTGACTTTTTATTTCAAAATGTAGCTATTCAATTAAATTTTTAGATGAAAATTCAGATTTTGTTTGAAGATTCAACTATTTTGTTGAAAATTCGTCTTTTTTAGTTGAATTCTACTGGTTGAAAATTTATTTTTCTTTGTTGAAATTCAGTTTTTCAAACTGAAAATTTAACATTGGATACATAACTATTATTGGGTAAAAAGCTATCTTTTTTAGTTGAAAATTGAACTATTTGGTGAAATATTCATGTATTTTGTTGAAAATTTGTCTTTTGGTAGAAAATTAGTGTTAATCAATTAATTTATTTTGTTGAAAGTTTAATTACTTTGTTAAATTCATCTTATTTGGTCGAAAATTCAACAGTTTTGTTGAAAATTCGTCCTCTTGGATTTAAAATTTATTCTTTGTGGTAGAAAAGTTATCTTTTTAATTGAAAATTTATCTCTCTTGGCTGAAAATGAACTTTTTTGTCAAAAATTAAACTTTTTAGGTTGACGATTCAACTGTCTTCTACAAAATTTGTCTTTTTGGCTGGAAAAATGAACAATTTGGTTACAAATATAACTGCTACATTTTTTGTGTGTCGATAGTATTGGTCTTTAATGTATCGACATGGATTTAAAATCAATTTTGCAAAGTTGAAAATATTAGAATTATAAGAAATGTTAAGGTTTTCAATCTAAAAAGTCGAATAATTCAGAGAACAGTTTACTTTTAAACCTTAAATTTTCAAAAATCTTTAGGACCTTTCAACATTTTTTTATCCTATAAGTTTTCTTTTAAGTTTTAAAATTTTTGTTGTTGAGACTGCACTCTCGGTGCAACTGAAAAATCCCGAAAAATGAAGTTCCCGAATTGGAAAATTCCCGAATAATGAAATTCCCCAATAACAAAATTTTCGAATAATAAAATTCCCGAATGGGAAAAATATCGAATAATAAAATTCCAGAATAATAAAATTCCCGAACAGTTTATAATTTTACTGAATTGGAAAATTCCCGAATAATAAAGGAGCGACTGAAAAGTCCCGGAAAATGAAATTCCCAACACTGTAAAATTCTCGAATAGTTTATAATATTACCGAATTGGTGAATTCCCAAATAATGAAGGAACGACTGAAAAATTCCAAAAAATAAAACTCCCGTCGCTGTAAAATAACCGAATTGGAAAATTACCATCTAATAAAGTTCCCGAATAATAAAATTTCTGAATAATCAAATTCCCGAATTAAAAAATTCTCGAATAATGAAGTTCCCGAACAGTTTATAATATTACCAAATTGAAATATTCCCGAACAATGAAATTTCCCCAACAGTTTATAATATTACCGAATTTGAAAAATCTCGAATAATAAAATTCCCGACAGGAAATTGCCGAGTCATAAAATATCCGAACTAGAAAATTCTCAAATTATAAAATTCTCGAATTTAAACAACTGAATTTTTTAAATTTATAAAATCAATTGAATCATCACAATTAACATTATGTTACAATCAATTTTTTTATTCATAAAAAAATGTCATCGTTTATATGCCAGAATTTTATAATTCGGGAATTTTCCGGTTCGGATATTTTATAATTTGGCAATTTTCTGTCAGGAATTTTATGATTTGGGAATTTTTGAATTCGGTAATATTGTAAACTGTTCGGGAATTTTCCGAATCGGGAATTTGATTATTTTTAAATTTTATTATTCGTCCCGCACTCTTTTTGTTTCTTAATATTCTTAACTTTTAAATTAAAAAAAAATTTGTTACTTCTGATTAAAAGTGCTGATAGATAAATTTTGGTTAAAAATGGATGGAAGATCCATTTCTATGCAAATCAATAAAAAGCTAAGGCGAAGGACTTTTCTTTCCAGGAGACTTTGAAAAGCACCGATCGAGTTAACCGCGGTTGAGCTTCATTTAAATCCACTGAATGGTCCTAGGTGGTATAGGGCAGTCTTTCAGCGCGGAGATTCGGCTACAAAGGCAGAGGTTTTACCTTTAAATTTAGTACACGACCGACTTCCCCAACCAGCGTCGAACAGTTAAGTAAAATAGGGATTTAGTCCCATCTTGGATTTATCCCAAAGTCGCTCTCGAGTGGGAAAAGGTAAATCAGCATTCGATCGTCATTTAAGATCTGCAGATCTTAATGAAAAGGTAAATCAGCATTCGATCGTCATTTAAGATCTGCAGATCTTAATGATCATTTCAATATAAATTTTGTCACAAGTTATATAAATTTATCAGGAAAAAAAAGGATTTTTGAGCAAATGATGCCAGGATAAAATTGAATTTTAAATTGTTTTAGTTGAAACAAAAGACCTTGGAAACTAATGGGCCCGACTGAAGAGCTTTACATGATGACTTTGTGAGGCTCTTCGCCTGGGGTGATTGTTAGAGAGATTGATCAGCGACCTGGATCGGACCAGTTCTAGAGTAATCTAAAAATCTATACCCCCCATGTACCACTTTTACCCCGAAAGGGCTATGGCTTAATGGTATAATAATAATAATGATAATCATAATTTTTTTTAAACTCTTGCTCTCAAGTACATTCTTCATTCAGACCATAGAGGTAAGAACAAAAAATCATAATTCTATGTCGTCAAAAACAAAAATAGACTTTTTACATTCTTTTTGTCAAGAGGTTTTAATTTTAAATATCCGTAACACGGGGCTGAGTGGAAATGTGGGGTAGAGCGGGACACCCGCTTTTCACTCACAGGAAGGAATATCAAGTCATGAAATGCAATGATTTCGTTTGATAAAGATTTCACTTTCCCTAGAGGGTCTTATCCCGTTTTGCAAAACAAGAAAATATAATATAATTCCCGAAATTCAAAATTTCCTGTGTCCCGCTTTCCCCGCTTTTTCTTCCACTTAGCCCCGTGAAAATGTTGAATGTTACATTTTAAATGTGAATAATAATTTCTTGAAATGCTTGAAAAAATGAAAATTAGTGTTTTTATACATGTAAAGCATCTAAATACAGACTTTACACTCTTTTCCCTATTACCCTTTTTACCCTACTTTATTAAAAGAATTCCTCTTTTTCCCCTTGTTTTTAAGAAACTGCCCTTTTTCTCAAATGCCATCTGTATTAATAGAACCCAATAAGAAAATCAGACTATTTTTTGTTCGAAATTCCTCTTTTTTGGTTAAAAATTTTAGTAGTTAGTTAATAATTTAACTGTTTTGTTAAAGATTTGTTATTTTATAGTAGAACATTAATTTTCTTAACAAAAATTCAAATAATCCATTTTTTCTGAAAATTGATAGTTTTTAGTTGAAAATTTAACTATTACATTTGTCATTGAGAATTATTTTTTTTTGGTTGAAAATTCAACTGCTCGATTAAAAATTCATCTTTTTGGTTGAAAATTCATTCCCTTGGTTAAAAATAATTTTTTTTAACTGCTACTTTAAATATTCCATTTCTTGTTCAACAATAATCGTTTTTAGTTAAAATCTGATATATTTAATTGAAAAATCAATTGTTTGGTTCAAATTTCATGTGTTTTTATAAAACTTCATCTTTTTGGTTGAATTCAACTGCTCTTTTTGATTAAAAAATTATAATCTTTTTTGTTTGAAATATCAAATTTCTTTTTAATTGAAATCTTTTTTGGTTGAAATATCAACTACTACATCTTCTGTTGAGATAATTTTTTATTAAAAATTTTATTACATGGATGAAAATTGAACAACTTTGTTAAAAAACAATTTTTTTGGTTGAAGATTCATCATTTCAGTTAAAACTTAATTTTTATGGTGGAAAATTTAACTATTTTACTGAAAATTCGTATTGTTTTGGATGAAAAATATTTTTTGGGACGCAAATTGAACTATTTCTTTTTTAGCTGAAAAATGATGTATTTTCTTGTAAATTCGTTTTTTTCAGTGCAAAAATCATCTTCTTGATTGAAAATTTAACAGCTTCGTTCAAAGTTCAATTACTTTCTTAAAAATTTACTTTATTAGTTGAAAATCCATCTCTTTGGTTGAAAATTGAATTATTTTATTGAAGATTCGCTTTTTTTTGTTTCCGTTGTATACCAATTTTTTAAACGAAAAATTTAAATATTCCATTGTTGGTTGAAAATTGACCATTTTTAGTTTAAAGTTCAACTATTTGGTACAACCATAACTTTGTTTTTGATAATTCATATTTTTGGGTTGGAAATTCAACTGTTCTGTTTCTGTTTTGTTAAAAATTCGTCTTTATTTTCGTTGAAAATTCAAGTCTTTTTTAATAATTGGTGTGAAAATTCGTCTCTTTTAGCAGAAATTTAAACTTTTTCAGTTAGGAATGACATTTTTTGTTTTAGATAATCTCTTTTTGTTACGGAGTCAAATATTTTGTTGAATATTCAAATTTTTGTGTTGGAAAATTTAACTGTTCTCATGAGATTTCGCCTTATTGGTTTGAAAAATTTACAATTTGGTTTGATTTTTTTATCTTATTGTCTGAAAGATTTTTCTTAGTTGGAAATTCGTCTTTTTGGTGTGAAAATTCATGTCTTTTAGTAGAAATTTAATTTTTTTTGTTAAAAATGAAACTGTTTGGTTAAAAATTAATCTGTTTTGATCGACGAGTCAACTATTTTGTTAAAAATTCATCTTTTTGGTTTAATTTAATTTTTTGATTTCAAATTAAGATCTTTTTATGTGAAAATATCAACCATTACATTTTTGGTTAATAATACATGTTTATGGTGAAATTCGTCTGTTTTTGGTTACAAATTAAAATCTTTTTTTGTTTGAAATATCACATATTATATTTTTCGTTAAATATAAATTGTTTTTGATTTAATATTCAATTACTTAATTGAAATTTGAAACTCATTGTTGAAAGTTCTTTTTTTTTAATTTGAAGATTCATTATTTTAGTTGAAGACTCAACTTTTTTGTTGAAAATTAATTATTTTGTGAAAAATTCGACCATTTTTTTGGAAATGTAATGATTTTGTTAAAAGTTTAATTTTTTGTTCAACCATATGCTTAAAAATTTCACTATTTTGTCAAAAGTTTCATTAGTTGGTTGAAAATTCAACTATATTGTTGAAATGTCATTTTTGTGTTCGAAAATTCTTCTTTTTGGTTGAAAAATTAACGTTTGTTGCAATGATATTTTATTTTTTGTTGGTAAAAAAGTTCTTGGTATATAATTCATTTTTTATGGTTCAAAACTGAACCGTCTTCTGAAAAATTCGACTTTTTGGCTTGATCTTTGTACTAAAATGCGAGTAATTGGTTGAAAATTCGATTTTGAAGGTTGAAAATTCAACTATTTCTTTACAAATTTGTCTCTTTTGCCTGAAAATTCAACTTTTTTGTTGTAAGTGCAAATGTTTGGTCTGAAATTAATTTCTTTGTTCATTGCAAAATTGTTTAAAAATTCCAATAATATGGAAAAATATTCAGAACTTTAAAACAAAATTCAAAACTAATTTGAAATGTAAAAAGATTCCAAAAAACTTAAAATAGAATGTAGATTTTGAAAGATTTCGAAATAACATTTTTAAGATTTTGTAAATATTTTGAAAGATTTCAAGATGAAAAAAAGTTATCGTTTATTTTGTAAAGTTAATCTAAAGAGAATATTTAAAAATATTTCAGAGCATTACAAAGGATTTCCAAAATTGTCAAAAACGAATCCGGAAGATTTTGAAAGGTTTTCGAAAATTTATAAAATATTTTGAAATGTTCTCCAAACGTCGAACAGTCCTAAATGTCTTTTGAACGGACTCAAATTTTTTCTAAAATTTTGTAAAATACTGTAGAATAAAAAAAAAGGCTTAGAAATTATCTAGATACTTTTTTGGCATATCTACAATCTTTAAAACTTTATTTATATAATTTCAAAGCAAATAAACCTAGAAAATCGAAAAATAAATTGTTATTAGAAATTCTTATTATGTATTAAAAATTATTTTTCCCTTCGAGTTATAATTTGCCTAAATTTTTTGTTCTTTCTTGACTGAGAAATTTTTGTTGGTTGAAAATTCAACAATTTTGTTAAAGGTTCTTTTTTTTTTTTTGCTTCGAAAATTCACCTTTTTTGATAGAAATTTCATCTTTTTTATTGAAATTGCAACTGTTTGGCTTAAAATTATACACTTTTTTCATTAAAATTGAACTATTTTGTTGAAAATTCTTCTTTTTTTTGCATAAAATTAATCTTCTTGTTTGAAAAATATCTTTTTGATTTGACATCTGAAATTTTCAAAAATCTTTCCAAAATTTCTCAAGAATCTTAGGAAAATTATGTTTATGCAACCTTGAAAATGCAATTCATGATGTTAGTTGAATGTAAAAGAATGTTTATAAACGGAATGACAGTTTTGATTTAAAAAATCGAGTAGGTCGGTTTTTCTCTGAGGAAAGAAAGTGCAGTGAAAGTGTCTGACTGTCCACCGTATTGTCCACGACACAAATTACCTCTTTAACGGGGGTTAGTTGCTATACTTGGCGAGTCGAAGATCTAGTTCAGGGCGGAGAGATGGAGTGGTCCCTGGAGAGGAAGCGAGTACAAAGAAAGAATATCCGGTCTTAGGACTCGGGGAGTCACTGCGAAGTCTTCCTGTGACAAATAGGTGTACGCAGTCGCCACTCGCAACCACACGTCCAGATAAAAGCTTCCTGCCAAATTCTGCTGTACCAGCAAATCCTCTACTAGCCCCTGAAACTTCCATCAAATAGAGAGAAGAATAAGAATGCCATCGGTCTAACAATGTACCGTTTTATGTTTCTTCGATATTTACTATTATACTTGAATTCAATTTATATTCAACAATACTGTCAAAAAAGAGATAAACTAGCTGTGAATTCGATCTCGAGTGTTTCCACTTTGTTTGTATTTAACATTATATGGTGCTTATTTCACGAGCACTTTGCTTCTCGTTAGAAAATGTATTTGCTTCCTCATAGCGGAAGCATAAGTTATTTTCTTCAATAATAGACAAACCAAAGTCTTCATTTTGATCAATTTAAAAATAGAAATTCACAAAAAATACAAAATTACAAAATAATACAAACAATTTTTTAAATACAATGACAAATCATCAATTTTGAAATATGTTAGTGAAAAAAGTTTCACTCTAAAAAACCGTGTTTTCAAATATTATGCATTACCATAGCTTCCTTACTCTTCAATAAAATGTATCAATGTTATAGGTCAATCGATTCGTCTTGAACCAAGGATTCTTTTTTATTTTTGCATCAACTTTAAATTCTGAGAATGAGAAAATTTGTACTATAAAAATCAATTTTAAAAATAAATAAATTACCATAACTTCCCTACTCTTTAATAAAATGTATTAATATTTCAGGTCAATCGATTCGTCTCGAACAAAGGAATCTTTTATATTCTTGCATCAACTTTGAATTATGTTAATGAAAAAAGTTTTACTATAAAAAACCGATTTTCAAAATATATAAGTTACCATAACTTCCCTACGCTTTGATACAATGTATTAATATTACAGGTCAATCAATTCGTCTCGAACCAAGGAATCTTTTATATTCTCGCATCAACTTTGAATTATATTGAAGAAAAAAGTTTTACTATAAAAATCCGTATTTTAAAATATTATGCATTACCATAAGTTCCTTAATCTTCAAAAAAGTGTATTAATATTATAGATCAATCGATTTTCCTCTAATCAAGAAATCTATTCCATTCTTGCATCAATTGTAAATTATGTTAAGGAAAAAAGTTTTACTATAAAAAACCGTATTTTCAAATATTATACATTACCATAGCTTCCTTACTCTTCAATAAAATATATCAATGTTATAGGTCAATCGATTCGTCTTGAACCAAGGAATCTTTTTAATTTTTGCATCAACTTTAAATTCTAAGAATGAGAAAATTTGTACTATAAAAATCGATTTTAAAAATAAATAAATTACCATAACTTCCCTACTCTTTAATAAAATGTATTAATATTTTAGGTCAATCGATTCGTCTCGAACAAAGGAATCTTTTATATTTTTGCATCAACTTTGAATTATGTTAATGAAAAAAGTTTTACTATAAAAAACCGATTTTCAAAATATATAAATTACCATAACTTCCCTACGCTTTGATAAAATGTATTAATATTACAGGTCAATCAATTCGTCTCGAACCAAGGAATCTTTTATATTCTCACATCAACTTTGAATTATATTGAAGAAAGAAGTTTTACTATAAAAATCCGTATTTTAAAATATTATGCATTACCATAAGTTCCTTAATCTTCAAAAAAGTGTATGAATATTATAGATCAATCGATTTTCCTCGAATCAAGAAATCTGTTCCATTCTTGCATCAATTGTAAATTATGTTAATGAAAAATGTTTTACTATAAAAAAACGTAATTTCAAATATTATGCATTACCTTAGCTTCCTTACTCTTCAATAAAATGTATTAATATTATAGGTCAATAGATTCGTCTCAAGCCAAGGAATCTTTTATATTCTTGCATCAACTTTGAATTATATTCAAGATAAAAGTTTTACTATAAAAGACCGTGTTTTCAAATATTATGCATTACCATAGCTTCCTTACTCTTCAATAAAATGTATCAATGTTATGGGTCAATCCATTCGTCTTGAATCAACACAACTTTTCTATTTTTGCATTAACTTTAAATTATGAGAATGAGAAAAATTTTACAATAAACATCGATTTGAAAAATATATAAATTACCATAACTTCCTTGCTCTTTAATAAAATGTATTAATATTGTAGGTCAATCCATTCGTATCGAACAAAGGAATCTTTTATATTTCTGCATCAACTTTGAATTAGGTTGAAGAAAAAAGTTTTACTATAAAAACCGTATTTTTAAATATTATGCATTACCAAAGCTTCCTTACTTTTCAATAAAATGTATCAATGTATATCAATGTATATCAAGGTCAATCGATTTGCCTTGAATCAACACAATTTTTCTATTCTCGCATCAACTTTAGATTATGAGAATGAGAACACTTTTTCTATAAAAATCGATTTTAAAAATATATAAATTACCATAACTTCCCTACTCTTTGATAAAATATATTAATATTGTAGTTCAATCGATTCGTCTCGAACCAATGAATCTTTTATATCGTTGCATGAACTTTGAATTATATTGAAGAAAACATTTTTACTATGAAAAACCGTATTTTCCAATATTATGCATTACCATAGCTTCCTTACTTTTCAATAAAATGTATCAATGTATATCAATGTATATCAAGGTCAGTCGATTCGCCTTGAATCAACACAACTTTTCTATTCTCGCATCAACTTCAAATTATGAGAATGAGAAAATTTTTACAATGAACATCGATTTGAAAAATATATAAATTACCATAACTTCCTTACTCTTTAATAAAATGTATTAATATTGTAGGTCAATCGATTCGTCTCGAACAAAGGAATCTTTTATATTCTTGCATCAACTTTGAATTATATTGAAGAAAAACGTTTTACTATAAAAAACCGTATTTTCAAATCTTATGCATTACCATAGCTTCCTTACACTTCAATAAAATGTATTAATATTATAGCTCAATCGATTCGTCTCGAATCAAAACATCTTTTCTGTTCTTGCATCAATTTTAAATTATGTGAGGAAAAAAGTTTTCCTATAAAAAACCGATTTTCAAAATATACAAATTACCATGAGTTCCCTACTCTTTAAGAAAATGTATTGATATTATAGGTCAATCAATTTCTCTCGAAACAGGGAATCTTTTATATATTTGCATCAACTTTAAAATTATGTTGAAGAAAAAATTTTTACTGTAAAATACCGTATTTTCAAATATTAAGCGTTACCACAGCTTCCTTACTCTTCAATACAATTTTTCATTATTGTAGGACAATTGATTCGACTCGAATGAACACATCTTCTCTGTTCTTGCTTCAACTTTCAATTATGTTGATGAAAAAAGTTTTACTATAAAAAATCGATTTTCAAAATATATAAATTACCATAACTTCCCTACTCTTCAATAAAATGTATTAATATTATAGGCCAATCGATTCCTTTTGAAACAAGGAATCTTTTATATTGTTGCATCAACTTTGAATTATGTGGAAGAAAAAAGTTTTACTGTAAAATACCGTATTTTCAAATATTAAGCGTTACCATAGCTTCCTTACTCTTCAATAAAATGTATTATTATTATAGATCAATTGATTCGACTCAAATAAACACATCTTCTCTGTTCTTGCATCAACTTTGAATTATGTTATTGAAGAAAGTTTTACCTTAAAAAACCGAATTTCAATATAAATTACCATAACTTCCCTAATCTTTAATAAAATGTATGAATAGTATGGGTCAATCGATTCCTCTCGAACCAAGGAATCTTTTATATTGTCGCATCAACTTTGAATTATGCTAATGAAAAAAGTTTTACTATAAAAAATCGATTTTTAAGATATTATTGAGTGCTAAAAAAAAATGCAATTGAAATTCTTTGGTTAGTTTCAACATATTAGTGAGGAAAATAAGTCCTCTAAATTTCATCAATTTATCTGCAACCGTTTTCTAGTTATCGTGTTCACAAAAAATGGTGACATCCACATTCCACACACACACATGCACACACACACACAACCGGACAATTGCTTTGAATATTGTATTAGACATTTTTAAATTGAGGAAGGTTTAATTAAATGAATTCGAAATTTTTGGAAAATGTTACCTTTACAAAGCTTCCTCTATGAGGAAGCAAAAGGAATAGAAAAATAATAGAAATTGTATCCCGTGTCGTACAAATCTGGAAATTATTAGATTTAAGAGTATGGACCTTACTATAAGATTATTAGTCAGTTTGCGTATTTGTGTGTAATGTATGACATATGGTGACTTTGTGAAGCTCTTCACCTGGGGTGATTACTAGCAAGATTGATCCGTGACCTGTGTCGGCAGGGTCTTGCGGAAAAAACTAAAATGTTGAATTTTCAAGCCAAAAAGACGAGATTTCTATAAAATACTTCAATTTTCAAGAAAATAACTCAATGGCCAATCAAAAAGATTAATTTTTAACCAAGAAGATTAATTTTCTACCAAAAAAGACGAATTTTCAACAATTACATGTATTTTGAACCAAATAGTAGAATTTTAAAACTGAAAAATGTGCCCGCTTCATTACATTTTTTTAGCACTTTGCATTATTTTAAAAATCGGTTTTTTATAGTAAAACTTTTTTCATTTACATAATTCAAAGTTGATACAATAATATCACATTTTGAAGTTGATGCGAGTATAGAGAAGATCTTTTGGCTTGAGACAAATCGATAGACTTAAGTATTGATACATTTGATTAAAGAGTAAGGAAGTTATGTCTTATAATTTAAAAAAAATCGATTTTCAAAGTAAAAATTTTCTCATTCTCATAATTTAATGTTGATGCAAGAATGGAAAAGATTCGTTGATTTAAAACGAATCGATTGGCCCAAATATGATGACATTTCAAGAGTAAGAAAGTTATGTCAATATTATATTATTTGAAAAATCTATTTTTAATGGGTCAACTTTTTTCGTTAACATAATTCGAAATTGATGCAATGACGGAACAGATTCCTTGATTCGAGACAAATCGATTGACCTATCATACTAACACATTGTCTCAAAAGGTATAACGGAAGTTATGGGCATTTTTGCAATTTGAAAAATCTGTTGCAAACAGAAAAACTTTTTTCATTAGCATAATTCAAAGATCATACAAGAATAGAAAAGAGCTAATTAATTATAATGAGGAAGCAAAGTGCTCTTCAATTGAGCACCATAAAATTGTAAATACAAACAAAGTGGAAACACCCGAGATCAAATTCACAGCTAAATTATCTTTTTTTTTTCTTCGAGGGATTTAAATCAAGCCAAAGGAAACATGTAGTTTATAATTTAAAAATATTTATGCATAAAAAATAAAAACAGGAATAAAAACAATGCAGCCTCTAATTCTTGAATACACGTTCTGCTCCGTTGGCTGAAATAATATTCCAACTACTATGTATATTACTACATTATAAGAACGCTGTAATCATTATGAATTCATATAATTATTATAATACTTACACTTAAAATGCGAAAATGCAGAGTAATAGAATTACCTGTCATCGTTATCCATAAATATCACAAAACTCTACTTAGAGTGATGTAAGATTGTTGCAAAGTAATACACAAATTGCAGTAGAAGAGTACAGAATAATTGCTAGTTTCACCTTAGTATTCATGCATTTTTTCTGTAAAAATACTAACTCAGTATGTAGTTACGCAGAAATTTATATATACATGCACAGATAATTTTAATGATAATGATAGACCATTGCATTGTAAATTATTCTCTGAAACTTCGCTTAAATATAATGCTGAATTTATTACTTTTTTATGAGTTTAATATAGGAAATTATCAACTGATAAATGCAGTATGACTTCAGTTTTTGAGATTTACGCTAAATCTGTAATTCAAAAGAATTTTAATGAGGTTTTTCTTTTTATATCAATGATTTTTTAAATATTCTGTAAATAAATAAAAAAGAAAGAAGATCACTTTATTCCACCAATTCACTTCAACTTAATAATAAATATTAGGCCTACAAATCAATTCGGTGCATTCACAGAAAAAACTGAGGGTACGAAACGTTGCAGGTAATCGGTCAAAAAGGGTAAACGGCTAAACGCGAGATGGTACACCAAACTGATGTAAACCTTCCGTGGTCAATCGCAGATATTCTGGCAAATTCCGCGACGTGACAGGCCTGTAACCATGGAAGCTTTACTTCAGTTGGGAGTAACTAGCTGACTATTACCCTGGTTGAACGATTCCCTGCAATGCTTCGTACTTATGATTATGTCTGAGGGTTTGGAGAGCTGGAAAAGGGGCACTAGGACGAGAAAAGCGCTTATTATTATGTCTGAGGGTTTGGTGAGATGAAAAAGGAGAACCAGGAGAGGAGAACACTCATAATTATGTCTGAGGGATTGAAGAGCTGAGAAAGGAGCACAAGTGGGAATCGGCGGCGGAGGAGGAAAACACTTATGATTATGTATGAGGGTTTGGTGATCTGTAAAAG
>CAKNYM010053236.1:1013722-1039109 GCA_932195095.1 Andricus curvator
ATGATTATGTATGAGGGTTTGGAGAGCTGGAAAAGGGGCACCAGGAGGAGAAGAGCACTTATGATTATTTCTGAGAGTTTGGAGAGCTGGAAAAGGGGAACCAGGAGAAGAAAACACTCATGATTATGTCTGAGGGCTTGAAGAGCTAGAAAAGGGGTACCAGTAGGAGGCGGAGAAGGAGAAAATTTTATTATTATCTATATTTTGCAATCTCATTAAATATTTTGCAATTCCGTGCATTCTTGCAATCTTGCAATCTAGTGTACACCAAAAATCGAAGCGTGGTCGAACCCTTATTTAATAATATAAGTCATAAATGTTTTAAGATAAACAAATATATATTTTTTTTATAGAGTGTGTAGCCAGTGAACTGTTAATAGCAATTTCCTAATATATTTCCATATTTCAGTTATTAAAATGTATAGGTTAAGTGTCTAATTGAACAATAATACGTATTTTTGACTACTTGAGCTCATTTTAATGAAATACAACTTAGTAATTAAAATATTAAATAATCGCACGCACGGCGCGTGTTTGTTAAATACTATATATAGATAATTAGAAAATATTGTTGATATAAATTTCTATTAAATTTGTATAGAAATTTAGTGTAAACAATTAATATTCACGTGGTTAGCTCTCTAAGCTGAAGCGAAATCTCTTCAGAAAGTTTTTAAGCTTTCTGGGGACTATGCATGCCCTGAGGTCGTAAGCACAACGTCCCAACGACAAAAACTAACCCCTGACCGCGAAACACCTGCCAGCGTTATAAAGGACAATGATATTTTTATAATTGAAATTAATTGCAGGTTGAGTGCTGCACATGTGCTTAAGAGCAGTAAAAGAGTTTCATCTAGACGTTTAACTTGGCCACCGAAAATTTTATAGAAAATTAAATCATACAAAACAGAAACTAAATAGACGGATCTTAAATTCCTTATTTTAAGAAGCATTTTCAGATGTTAGACAGAAACATGAAGCCCTAGATTTTGTTTCCGTTCTGAGAAGTTCGCTCCTTAGTCAACTCTATGAATTTCTTAGATTGTGGATTAAGGTGGTATAAGATCACTTTTTTCATAAAGAGCAACAATCCACCCAATTCAGTTCCAAATCCGAAAAAATTGCATCATATTGTTTTTTTTTAAATTTCCCATGGCACTCGGAATTTCCCATGGCACTCGAAATTTCTCACGGCACTTGGAATTTCCCACGTAAAATACATGGGCAAAATCACTTTTTGGAATTGTTGAAATAACTTCTGTGGGTTTGGAAAAATGTCACCAGAAAGTTTTGGTTCTTTCAGCACTTTCCAACGAAGAATTCTATCTATCAGTCATATGGGATTTCCACCCTTGACACACCCCAATCATTCTTATTTTCTTGGCCGAAAATTGTTTGTTTTTCTTTGGTCAAGTGGAATAATTATAAATAATTTAAAATAATTGTTTTTTTTGGTAAAAAATTCGGCTTTTTCCAAACAGAATCACAAGCTAGTTTCCCTTTTTATATGATGAATGGATTTTTACAACTAATTGAAAATTACTTTAAAATATTGATAGATATTCAATTAGACCAACAATAATCATTTTTGGCAAAAAAGAAACAAGAATAAAGCTGAATACTTTCTAAATTGAAAGTTACATTATTTTCATTTCAACTCGTTACGAATAATTAATTGTTCAATTGTTATTTGTACATGGAAATTTGTTTTGGTATTGAATTTTATTTGGATATTCTTTTACAATTATGTTTAAAAATAAAAAATCATTAAAAATTTCCCTGGATCTTAAAACTGTTCAAAATCAGTAAGAGCTTCAAAATTTTATCCCAGAGTCTTAAAAAATCTGCATTTCCTTTTCAAATTTTTAATTATTAAAAAACATTATTTTAAAAAATTATTAAACTTCTAAATATCTTTTAAAATTATTTGAAATTTTCCCAACATTTTTTTTCAATGCTGCAAAATTAAAAAAAAAAACGCCTTCAAGTCTTCCAGATTATTTTTCGATTCTTTTTTTTACAAATTCGGGAATCTCTTGAAATGTTTTGAAATGTTCTCTTAAAATTAATTTCTTAAAGTGAAAAATAATTTTTAATTTTCCTGGGACTCTTGATAAACATTTTTTATTTCTTTGAAAACTTTCAAAATGTTTAAGAAGCTTCTATATTTTTTGTTCGAAATATTCAAAAATCTAAATTTTGTTTGACATATTTTGAAATCTGTTCAAGTTTTTAATTATCATTGAATCTTTCAAAACTTTTAAATGTTTTCTAAACTTACTGAAATTCTTTTTAAATTAATAATATTTCAATTTTTATTTATTCATCGACATTCGTTTTTGTTTTAAGGTCTTTTTAAATAATCTCTTAAAATTATGTTTTTGAAATCAAAAATCGTTAAAAATTTTCCCAAGAATCTTAAGAAATTTTGTTTTAATATCTTGAAACGTTTCAAAATCCTTGAAAAGCTTCAAAATTTGATTCCAGAATCTTCAAAAATCTAAATATTCTTTCAAATTTTCTTGAATCTTTTCAAATTTTTAATTATTCGAATTTTTTTAAACTTTTAAATATCTTTAAAAATTATTTGAATTTTTCCTAACATTCTTTTCAAATCCTGAAAAACTGACAATTTTGGAAATCTTTTGAAATATTTTCTTAAAATTAATTTGCTAAAATGAATTTAAAAAAAATTAAATTAACAAATTAACCAAATTTATTGACAATTTTATGACAAAAATCAGTTTTTCAAAATGAAAAATCATTTTAAGATTTCCCAGCAATCTTAAGAAGTTTTTTACTATCAGAAAACCTTTGAAAATTCTTAAAAAATTTTAAATTTTATTTTAAAATCTTGAGAAATCCAAATTAAAAAAAAATTTGAAATCTTTTGAAGTTGTAAATTTAGTTTGAATCTTCTCAAAACTTCTAAATATCTCTCAAACTTACTCAGATTTTTCCCAAATCGATAATTGTTCAATTGATATTTATACTTGAAAATTCAAAAATTTTATCAAACAATTTAAACAACATTTTTCAATAAAACAATAAAAATTTTAAGTTCAAATTTTGAATTTAGCTTTCTGGAATTTCAACAATTCAAGGCTTTCTGTTTCAAACAATTCAATTGAAAGTTTTATATTTGTTCGACTACTGAAGGCTTCTGAATTTAAAAAGTTTAATTTACAACGTTAAATTAATAAAATTGTTTATTTTTAAACAGATTCAGAATCGTCTTGTAAAATACATCATTGTCCAGTTTTTAATATTTGAACTACTGTCTAATTTTAAAAATCATGGATTAATTTATATTAACAGTTAAGACCTAAAACGGAAAGTCTTTAAAAAAAGATTTTAGAATCACGCATTGTAAGCTGAATGATTTAATAACTAAAAAAGTTAACAAGTTAACTTAATATTTAAAAAGAAGTTGAAATCGATCTTAATTTAAATTGCATGACATCATGTGATATGACATCATGTGATATGACATCATGTGATATGACATCATGTGATATGGAATTTGTGATATTCTAAGTGATTGGATAGATCTAGGCTTTATCTAGACTGTCTAGGCTGGAAGATCTGATCTTGCCCAAGTATGGCGTTAGTCTTGCCCAGGTCTGAATTTATCTAGACCGTCTAGTCTGAAAGGTCTGCTCTGGCTCAGGACTGGCTCTGCTTAGCTATCCAAGAGAAATAAAAGTTCTAAGTTCGGGCTGTAAGGTCTGTTCTGGCCCAGGACTGGCGCTTATCAGCTAAATACACTTGTAGTGAAAAATTATTTTTATCCGAGTAATGAAAAAAATAAAGACAATTCAGCCAGCGGCTGACCGGCCTTCAACTAGTGGCTGACCAGCCAATAAGTAGCGGCTGACCCTATGGTCTAGCCTGGAGCTAGCCAAAATAAACTTTATACTTTTGGCCAGGCCCAGGCTTGTCCATCTGATCAGCATCAAGATTGGAAACCGGACAATCTGGTCTGAGCCAGGACAGCACCAGGATATTTTTCCACACGAGTAGACTTCTAATGAATGCAAAGAGTCTTCTTCATTATACTTGTAATCTATAGGATCTTGGGAGAAGTTCTTCGTAAACAGGATGGTAGTGAGTAGAATGATGGGACCTTCAGTGTAGGGCCCTGAAGGTTCCATTCCTCGCTCGCACCCAATCATCAAAGTCGCATTTTGAGTATAATGGGTGTGTTTAGTCTTAGCTGGCAAAGAGAGAATGAGAGAGAAAGAGTTAGCGAGGGAAAGGGGGAGAGAGAGAGGAGCAGTCGAGGATGTGAGGCATGTTGCGCATGATCGACAGAGCTGAGGATCGTGTCGAGATTCTCAATCGTGATCGGCCGACCGGCACCAATAATCATCGCTCGACCGCAATTACCAAGCCTGGGGCATCCAATCAGGTTTATCCTGCCTTCCATGGCCTCGAAACCTTGCCTCCGTACTCTGTTATTAGGCTGTATTATCGTAACGCGGCATCCGCCATGTCCGCTCGAGAGAAGCAGTCTCGATAATAGATCCACACTGGGACCAAAAGGAACCCAACATCCAACGTGTCCATGAACGTGGGACGGAACTCAGATGGCACATTGAGTAATTGCATGCTACGAGACACTAATGGCGGCAAACGTTTCGACGATATGTGGAAACATGAAGATTCTCTACCGCTCGCTTTGGTTTTTGCATTTTTAATTTTTAATCTGGTTTGGTCCATTAAGAAACGGTAAACTTTCTTTAGATTTTTTAAATTAGAGCTTCTGCTACTCCTAATCTAATCTCCTTTTTCAGGGCTAATTGTCTCTTTATGTTATGAAAAGATCCGTCGATGTTTCAAGAATCCAAGCCCTGTGCCATATTGCCTCATGTATCATATTACAATGTATGCCAAACTGCCCCATGTGCATCTTGGCCACGCCTTTTTGCCATGACTGTAACCTAGCCACACCCGTTGACCATCAGGATGGATCGAAAAAAATGGTTTTAGAAATCGCAAACAATGCTATGCTTCAAAGAAGTAGAAGTGCATTGGGGCCATGTGCATCTGCAATAATGCGCGAGCAAAATATGTTATAAAAATTATTATCTGCAAGGTTTAACAATTTTTTTGAATTTCAATTTTTTTACATTTTGCTTCCTCATAGTTGAAGCTTTGTAATATTAACATTTTCCAAATTTTTTGGATTCATTTAATTAAACCTTCGTCAATTTAAAAATTTCTAATACAATGTTCTAAGCAATTGTCCGGATGTGTGTGTGTGTGGATTTGTGGATGACACACTTTTTTGTGAACACGATAACTTGAAAACGGTTGATTTCTGGAAATATTTGTTGCATTTTTTTAGCACTCCATAATATTTTAAAAATCAGTATTTTATAGTAAAACTTTTTTCATTAACATAATTCAAAGTTGATGCAGGAATATAAAAGATTCCTTATTTCCAGACGAATCGATTGACCTATAATATTATTATATTTTATTAAAGCGTAGGAAAGTTATGGTAATTTATATATTTTGAAAATCGGTTTTTAATAGAAAAACTTTTTTCATTAACATAATTCAAAGTTGATGCAAGAACAGAAAAGATGTGTTGATTCGAAACGAATCGATTGACCTATAATATTAATACATTTTATTGAAGAGTAAGGAAGCTATGGTAATGCATAATATTTGAAAATACGGTTTTTATAGTAAAACTTTTTTCATTAACATAATTAAAAGTTGATGCACAAATATAAAAGATTCCTTGGTTCGCGAAGAATCGATTGACCTATCATATTAATATATTTTATTAAAGCGTAGGGAAGTTATGGTAATTTATATATTTTGAAAATCGCGTTTTTATAGTAAAACTCTTTCCATTAACATAAGTCAAAGTTGATGCAAGGACAGAAAAGATGTGTTGATTCGAGACAAGTCGATTGACCTATAATACACTACATTTTATCAAAGCGTATGGAAGCTATGGTAATTTATATATTTTGAAAATCGGTTCTTTATAGTAAAACTTGTTTCATGAACATAATTCAAAGTTGATACAAAAACAGAAAAGGTGTGTTGATTCAAGACGAATAGATTGACCTACAATATTAATACATTTTATTAAAGAGTAGGGAAGTTATGGTAATTTATATATTTTGAAGATCGGTTTGTTATAGTAAAACTTTTTTCATTAACATAATTCAAAGTTGATGCAAGAACAGAAAATATGTGTTGATTCGAGAAAAATCGATTGACCTATAAAATTAATACATTTTATTGAAGAGTAAGGAAGCTATGGTAATGCATAATATTTGAAAATACGGGTTTTTCTAGTAGAACTTTTTTCTTCAATATAATTCAAAGTTGATGCAGGAATATAAAAGATTCCTTGGTTCGAGACGAATCGATTGACCTATAATATTTATACATTTTATTGAAGAGTAAGGAAGCTATGGTAATGCATAATATTTGAAAATACGTTTTTTTATAGTAAAATTTTTTTCATTAGGGGCCGTACCCAAATTACGTAAGACAATTTTCCTTGATTTTTCAACCCTCCTATATCAACGTAAGATACCGTAAGATTTTATAAATGCCCTATCCTTTCTTACGTAAGATTTTTTGAATAAAATTTTAAAAAAAGTTGACTTGTACAAAAACGATAGGTAAAAAAAGTCACATTTTGCAGAGGTATAAATAATATTTATTTGAATAAGAATTCAACTATACTTTTCATTATCACACACTTCGAAATGTTTGTTTCTGGAGTGTCTCGTCGTACTAAATTTGCGAATTTGGGATACAAAATGTCATAAAAATCTTACGTAAGAAAAATCTTTTCACTCACACCCATCACGTAAGACAGCGTAAGGAAATGTCAATTCTACCCCTGCCTCCATTTTCTTACGTAATTTGGGTACGCCCCCTTAACATAATTTACAATTGATGCAAGAACGGAACAGATTTCTTGATTCGAGGAAAATCGATTGATCTATAAGATTAATACACTTTTTTCAATATTAAGGAAGTTATGGTAATGCATAATATTTAAAAATACGGATTTTTATAGTAAAACTTTTTTCTTCAATATAATTCAAAGTTGATGCAAGGATATGAAAGATTCCTTGGTTCGAGACGAATCGATTGACCTGAAATATTGATACATTTAATTAAAGCGTAGGGAAGTTATGGTAATTTATATATTTTGAAAATCGGTTTTTTATAGTAAAACTTTTTCATTAAAATAATTCAAAGTTGATGCAAGCACAGAAAAGATGTGTTAATTTGAGACGAATTCGTTGACCTATAATATCAATACATTTTATTGAAGAGTAAGGAAACTATGGTAATGCATATAATATTTGAAAATACGGGTTTTTATAGTAAAACTTTTTTCTTCAATATGATTTAAAGTTCATGCAAGAATATAAAAGATTCCTTGGTTTGAGACGAATTGATTGACCTACGATATTAATACATTTTATTAAAGAGTAGGGAAGTTATGGTCATTCATATATTATTAAAATCGATTTGTATACTAAAAATGTTCTCATTCTCATAACTTAAAGTTGATGCGAGAATAGAAAAGTTGTGTTGATTCAAGAAGAATCGATTGAGCTATAACATTGATACATTTTATTGAAGAGTAAGGAAGCTATGGTAATGCATAATATTTGAAAATACGGTTTTTTATAGTAAAACGTTTTTCTTCAATATAATTCAAAGTTGATGCAAAAATATAAAAGATTTCTTGATTCAAGACGAATCGATTGACCTATAATATCAATGCATTTTATTGAAGAGTAAGGAAGCTATGTTAATGCATATAATATTTGAAAATACGGGTTTTTCATAGTAAAACTTTTTTCACTAACATAATTTACAATTAATGCAAAAACGGAAAAGATTCCTTGATTCGAGGAAAATCGATTGATCTATAATATTAATACACTTTATTGAAGATTAAGGAAGTTATGCTCATTTATAATATTTGAGTCATCTGTTTCTAACAGAAAAACTTTTTTCATCGACATAATTCAAAGTTGACGCATTAATAGAAAAGATTTTTTGATCATAAATTTTCAAATAGAATAATTCTGACAGTTTTTGAAAAAAAATCATAAAGCTGGGAAAGGGATGGGGTGTGATAGAACTTTTCCCTTCCCTTTTCCAGCTCGAAAAATTATCATTTCGAATACAAAATTTGATTTGTCTGATTCGTCTCTGTATTTAAAAAATTGTTTGTATTATTTTGTAATTTTGTATTCTTTGTAAATTTCTATTTTTAAATTGATCAAAATGAAGACTTTCGTTTGTCTATTGTTGAAAAAAATAACTAACGTTCCCTCCATGAGGAAGCAAATTCATTTGCTAACGGGATGGAAAGTGCTCGTGAAATGAGCACCATATAATTATAAATACAAACAAAGTGGAAACACTCGAGATCGAATTCACAGCTAGTTTAGTGGTGTCTTACAGTGTTTTTTTTCATTTTTTCTCCAGATTTTAGGATACTATTCTGTACACAGCAATTATGTTTTATTGCACCCCTATAATTAACTTCTATATTTTGTGCCCATGAAAACATAAAAAAATTGATTCCACATTCAGTACACTTCATGGGGGTCCCATATTTCCAATAATCTCTTATGATTAAAGACTTTGCTGTACCCTAGTCGTCTGATGATAGCCCACACGGAAAAAAATTGTACCTGAGGAATTACCGAACTTGTTCCAAAGTGGCGGCGCATCTGAGAAAAAATCAGTAATAATTACGGGCCTACTTTTATATAAATACTATAGTACTTTTAAAAATGCAATTAAAAAAGAAGTCCTAAACGGGGCAGTAATTTTCTTAAAGGGAATCTTGAAAATTTCCAAAATTTAATTCCATTGAAGACAAATTGAAAGACTAGATATTTCAAAGGCTGTCATTACGGTGAGACACGTGTCGCAGTTCGGTAATTTCAAGGTCGCCGCGCCGTGACCCTGACTTACATTGAATGTATATTTGTATTTTAATTATAGTTGCATACATGAGGAAATTAAATCTATATTATTAAACATGGGATTAGGAATTATAGTTACATAGTATATTGTAAGAGCTCGAACTGAAAAAATCGGGTTATAGAAGAATCTGGCAAGTTACTCAATTATTAATGTAAAACGAATTGAAATAAAAATATTTCAAATATAAATGTAAAAAGTGTTCAGTTGAAAAACATTGTAATCATTGAATTTTCAATGTTTCTAACTTAAAATTGTTTAACATAACATAAATTTAAAAGTGTACGTAGATTTATATTTCTTAATCAGAAAACCTTGAACTGTTCAATTTATAAAAGTTTAAATTTTTGCAGTTGGAAGGCATTTAATTTAAAAATTTTCAATTGAAAAATGTTGAAAGCTTTCATTTTGAAGGTTTTAATTATTGAGTGTTTGAATAAACAAATTTTAATTAAAAATTTGTTAAGCTATCATTTTAAAAGTTTAAAATTCAAGGGTTCCACTTTGAGTACTTTAATTTGCAGTTCAGTTTTGACAGTAAAATGATTTGGTAAATGAATTGCTACTTGGATTTTAGAAAATGTACAATAATTTTAAAAAACAAAAAAATAAAATAAAATCAGCAAAACAGAAAAATAAATAAAATTGAGGGACACTTATATTTCTCGCGTTGCGTTCATAAATATTCCTCATAAAAATAAAAAAATAAAAATATTTCTTTAATCCAAAGGTTCAAACCTAAATAAATAAAAAAGAACATCAAATTATTGATAATTTTTTTTCATGAAATGTAATCCTTTTTGGGTAGAAATGCCATTGTTTGGTTACAAATTAACAAGCAAATTAATCTTTCTCTCTTAAACATTAACTTTTTTATTGAAAATTCACATCTTCACGTTGATAATTTAACTTCTTTATAGGGAATTCGTATTTGCGGCTCGAAAATTCAACAGTTTGATAGAAAATTCAACTATTTGGTCGAAAATCCAACAATTTTGTGACAAATTAATTTTTTTAGTTGAACATTCATCATTTCAGCCAAAAGTTTATTTCTTTGGTTGACAATTTAACTATTTTGTTAAGTATTCGTATTTTAGTTCAAAATTAATTTCTGTAACTGTAAATTGGACTGTTCCATTTTTGGCTAAAAATTAATTTTTTTGGATGAAATTTCAAATATTTTGTTTAAAATTCACGTATTTTTTTAATTCGTCATTTTTGGCATAAGTTTATTCTTTTTTGGTTCAAATGCTACTGTTTGGTTAAAAATTAATATGTTTTGATTGAGCATTCAACTATTTTGTTGAAAATTTCCCTTTCTTGGTTAAATTCAACTGTTTTTTATTTAAAATTGAAATATTTTTTGGTGAAATATCAACTATTACATTTTTTTTAATTCATGTTTTTAGCTTAACAATTGAACTCCTTGTTTGAAAGTTGTAAAACTTTCTGAAAAATTCATGTTTCTGGTTGGAGATTCATAATTTCAGTTGCAAATTAATTTGTTCAATTAAAAATGGAACATTTTTGCTTCCTCATAGAGGGAGCTTTCGAATGGTGACATTTTCCAAAATTTTTGAATTCATTTAATTAAACCTTCCTCAATTTGAAAATATCTGTTAAAATGTTCTAAGCAGTTGTCCGGATGTGTGTGTGTGGATGTGTGGATGTCACGCTTTTTTGTGAACACGATACCTTGAAAACGGTTGCAGATGAATTGATGACATTTGGAGGGCTTATTTTTCCCACTAATATTTTGCAACTGACTGAAGGATTTCTAAAAATATTTGTTGCATTTTTTTTGGGACTTAATATTATTTGCAAATCGTTTTTTTTAGTAAATATAAAAGATTCCTTGGTTCGAGACGAATCGATTGACCTATACTATTACTATATTTATTCAAGCGTAAGGAAGTTATAGTAATTTATATATTTTGAAAATCGGTTTCTTATAGTGAAACTTTTTTCACCAACATAATTCAAAGTTGATGCAAGAACAGCAAAGATGTGTTAATTCAAGATGAATCGATTGACCTATAATATTAATACATTTTAAGAAAGCGTAGGGAAGTTATAGCAATTTATATATTTTGAAAATCGGTTTTTTATAGTAAAACTTGTTTCATTAACATAATTTAAACTTGATGCAAAAACAGAAAAGTTGTGTTGATTCAAGACGAAACGATTGATTTTAATATTAATACATTTTTTTGAAGAGTAAGGAAGCTATGGTAATGCATAATATTTGAAAATACGGTTTTTTATAGTACAACTTTTTTCTTCAATATAATTCAAAGTTGATGCAAGAATAGGAAAGTTGTTTTGATTCAAGACGAATCGATTGACCTATAACATTGATACATTTTATTGAAGAGTAAGGAAGCTATGGTAATGCATAATATTTGAAAACACGATTTTTTATAGTAAAACTTTTTTCACTAACATAATTCAAAATTGATGCAAGAACGGAAAATATTCCTTGATTCGATGCAAATCAGTTGACCTATAATATTAAGACAGTTTATTGAAGAGTAAGGAAGTTATGCTCATTTATGATATTTGAATCATTTGTTTCAAACAGAAAAACTTTTTTCATCGACATAAATCAAATTTGATGTATGAATAGAAAAGACTTTTTGATCATAAATTTTCAAATAGAATAGTTCTGACAATTTTCGTAAAGAAATCATAATGCTGGGAAAGGGATAGGGTGCGACAGAACTTTTCCCTTCCCTTTTCCAGCTCGAAAACTTTGGTTTGTCTATTATTTCTTCCCGGGATTGGTTGAAAGGTAATTGCGTCATTTTTGGATGATCCCTAAATGAATTCAGGAAAAAAATTTAATCATCAACAATAACGTAAGATAGGGTGAGGGGGAGGGGTAAACACTTACTGACCCTAATGAAGGGGTATACGTAGTTCAAAATTTGAAAAAAAAAAAACTTTACGTAAATTACGCACAAGCCAAGGAGGTGCATGATGAAAAAATCATTTGGTTTTTTCAGGACACCCTACTACACACTACCATCGTAATTAGAGAATAAAATTGCATGAAAATCATTAAACCTTCTTTTTGTTGTGTCAAAATTATCGCCAACGGCGATACCACGCTGAAAACACCAGTTCTCGTAAGATCACTGAAGTTAAGCATTGTTGGGCGCGGTTAGTACTTGGATGGGTGACCGTTGAGGAATACTGCGTGCTGTTGGCCCATCGTGGGTATGGTGGGCCCACATTGGTAGTAAATATCCACCTAGAAACACTACCCGAATCGGGTAGTGAGGCAATGAACTTTCGAGTTCGAACTGCTAATCAATTTTTTTTTTTTTAATCTCTCTTATCTGCATACAGTTTCCAGAAATCGCCATACGGTTTATCAAAGTGGAGTTTATCGCGCCCTCCTCGCCTAATAGAATAGGTATAAGGTACCGACGGGATAGTAGCATCTTCTTCTCGAAGAAGTTGGGTTTGGGCAACCGCACGCTTTTCTCGAAAAGGGTCCCTCACGCAGTTTGCGGCATTCGAATTGCAAATACCGGAATGTTTGCATGCTGTTGTCACCGCATCGGCGCCCAAGGGGGTGGCACCGAGAAACTTGCGGGGTTTCGGGGTAAGGGGGCGACAAAGCGGGAGAGAAAAAGAGGGCACAATGGGGGAGGGGAAACTCCTCCAGAGGAAATGGAGAGGAACCGACTCAAGTCTCAGATAAAGACGAATAAAAATAGGCGAGCGAGCAGAGAGATAGAGGGCGTAGGATGGAGACGGCGTTTCCTGCCGGGGAACATTAGCGCCCTCGATACTCCCCGCTACCCGCCTTCGGAAAAGTAGAGGCAAACCACCCCCTTCTCCCTTACAACCTTTCCATCCCCTTCCTCAGTCCACACTTTCACATGACAGACATCCCAGGATCTCATTCGTGTCTTTTCGTATTTGTGAGACCAGTTTTGTCGTTTAGCATTGCTTTCGGCAATATTTGGACTGATCCTGTAAAAGAAACAGAATTCTTGGCATTGTACTTCTTGTGTATTATGAAAAGTTAAAGAAAAATGTCCACGAGTGGACATTTTTTTTTAATTGTTAGATCTTTTTGTGACTTTTGAGCGATAGACACTTTTTTGTTTATCTTTCTGTTAGTATTGACAATTTCCTCCATTAAATTTAAAGCCGAGGGGGATGCAACTCCTAAAAATACGGTTTATGAGAGGTGGATTACTCCTGACTATAGCGGATTACAATGAAGATCGAGTTTTGAGCTCCGGCAAATTTTGCAGTATTTAAAGTTTCTAGTCCGGCAAATTTTTGTGTCAATAAGGAACTTTCTGTTCCGAGAATATTGTTCGCTACTTTGGAAAAATAGTACAATTTTTGACTATCTTATTATAAAATGAGGAATATTAAGTTATAAATACACAAAAAGTGTCATATAATCAAGAACATTATACACTAAAAGCACACTAAAGAATTGTTCAACACTTCACTATTGCTATAATAATACACTTCATCACTAATTTGCGAATTGTCTCGCAGATGGCAGCACTTCAGAATCAAATCACGAATCCTCACGATCACTCTTCTGTGACCAGTCACTAACACGCCTATTTTTTTAGGGAGACTTGGAAAAGGGGTTCGAGATGTGACAGATCACTCTTCTATGACCAGTCACTAAAATGCCGTATTACAAAATTAAAATACGGCAAAAAATGCCGTATCTGTATACACTACGTAAATGTAAAGCCGAGGGGGATACAACTCCTAAAAATCATTATTTAAACAAAAATTGTGAATTATTCTGGATTACTTAAGATTACTGATTTCCCTGAAAGGGAAATGGCTTAATGGTATACTACTACTACTACTGCGGATTGCATAGGATTAATCTGGATTACCTGGATTACCATGCCAACGGCCATGCCACGCTGAAAAAAACAGTTCTCGTCATATCACTGAAGTTAAGCAGCGTTGGGCGCGGTTAGTACTTGGATGGGTGACCATTCGAGAATATTGTGTGCTGTTGGCATATTATGGGTGTGGTGAGCCCAAACTTGTAGTTATTTATAACTAAAAGAAAACTATCCACCTAGAAATACTACCCGAATCGGGTAGTGTCACGCCTACCCTGAAAGGGAAATGGCTTAATGGTATACATACATACATACCTAAAATCCAACCAAAATTCCAACCAAAAAGGATTGATTTGTAACCAAATTGTTGAATTTTCAATCAAGAAGATGAATTTTTTACCGAAAAATACGAATCAATTTTAAACCATACATCACGGAAAAAATTTATCCGTGAAAAAGTCACAAACTTGTAGCTAGGTCTCGGATACGAGATAAGAAAATGAAACATTACATCCTTATTTCTATGAGAAATATATGGATAAATTTCGAACTTTCTTACGAACAGTTCGAATTTTCTACGAACAGTTCCTGAAAATTTCAGACTGAAATATAAAGAGGAAAAATTTTATTTGTGCGATTTAATTTATATTAATTTATAAATTCGCAACTCAGAAGATTCGAACCCTCAAAGACTGCTAACTCAGCAGTTTCTAAACATAAACCAAGAGTGCGTAAACACGCGCAACCATCGAGGCCAAAAAAAATAGGTAATATAAAACTTCTAGCCACTCATCCGACGAGCTCGAAGCACACATACGAGCACACGCAAGCACCCCGCGTTTGGGTGAGCATGTGTGCGGGCCACGTACAGGCGCACCTACTTCCTAGTTCCCTGATTTGTCGGGCAAGCTCGTGAGTGCTCTGAGAATCTTTTCCCAATCACTCGTAATATTTTTCTAATTATTCACGTAAAGCAAAAGTGATGAACCGTTTTAGAATTTTCATATCGATTTCGTCAATCTTTCTCAAAGTTCGCAGATTATTTACGAAAATTTTCTCATATCCGAGAAAGAGCTACTAGTTCGTGACTTTTTTACGGATAAATTTTTTCCGTGCAGTTGAATTTTAAAATTAAAATAACAAATTTTGTACCAAACCTGAAATAGTGGAATGTTCAGTTGAAAAATTAAATTTTCATTAAAAAGAAAAGAATTTTGAACCAAGTAGTTGAATTTTCAACGGAAATTGTGAATCTTCAACAGAAATAGTTAAATTATCAGTTAAAAATAGACTTTCAGCCAAAAAATAATGATTTTTCAACAAATTAGATAAATGTTCAACCAATAGAGATACATTCTTAACTAAAATGAAGAATCTTTATTGAAAAAAATGAGCTTTTAACCAAATTGATCCAAACGAATCCTTAACCAAAGATCCTTAACCAAAAAGGCAAATCAAAAGAAAACAGTTAACATTTGAACCAAAAAGGCTACTTTTTAAAAAAATTGTTTAATATTAAACAAAATAGACTATTTTTTAATCAAATTGTTGAATTTTCAACCAAAATCATGGATTTTTAACTGAGAAAATTAATTTTCTAGCGAAAAATAGAAATTTTCAGCAAAATACATGAATTTTCAACAAAAAATGGAATAGTTACGTTTTCAATACAAAAATTAATTTTTCACTAAAAAAAAGGAATTTTGAACAAAATAGTTTAATTTTCAATCAAATAATTGAATATTCAACTAAAAAATCTAAATTTAGAATGAAAAATGGAATAATCAAATTTTCGGTTCGAAAAATTATTTTATAACAAACCAAAAAGGGATTTCAACAAAAAAAATACAGTTTTGAGCAAAAACACTAATTTTCTACCAAAAAGATGATTTTTACAAACAAAAAAATGAATTTTCAAGAAAGTTTGATTTTCAACTAAATTATTTTGAACTAAAATCAAGAACCAGAAAACTGAATTTTTAAAACAGAAGTTTATTTTTGGACTGAGTAGTTCAATTTTGAATTTAAAAAATAAATTAATTATCAACAAAAATACAAAAGGTAACTTCTTAGTTTAAAAAAAACGAAGAAAGGGAAATGGCTTAATGGTATAATAATAATAATAGTTACGTTTTCTAGAAAAATAGTTGAATTTTTCACTTGATAAGACGAATTTTCCGCAAAATAGTTAAATTTTTAACTAAATTTTTCAATTTTCTACACAGTACATTAATTTTACACCAAATAGTTGAATTTTTAACTGAAATTCTGAATTTTCAATAAAGAAGATTAATTTTCGTCAAAAAAAAAGACGAATTTTCAACAAAATACATGAATTTTAATCTAAAAATATCCATTTTTCTTGAAAAAATAGAATAGGTGAATTTTTAATTTAGAAAATAAATTTTCAACAAAAAAGTAACACATTTTCAACCAAAAAAGAGAACATTTTGTACAAAATAGTTGAAAACTATTTGGATTACCTATCTAAATTAATCAGAATTATCTGGATTACCTTGGATTGCAAGCTAATTAATGAGTTTACTCAAATTACTTCCAATTGGGCGGACTACGAGTGGATTAGCCTGAAATGTAGGTGTATTAGACTACTAAAAAAAAAACAAGTGGATTGCTTGGATTACCAGCATTACTCCCAATGATCTGGATTGCAAGTGCATTATTCAGGATTATAACTGGATTACAAGTGCATTATATCGGACAAAAAGTGGATCATAACTGATTGAAAAGGGATTAATTACATCTCATTACAAGTGGATTACTCAAGGTTCGAACGGTTTATTTCAAATAATTTGAATTATTGCGGATTACAGTGTATTACACTAAATATAGCCTGACTTTCCCTGACTAACAAAATTCCCTAACATTTCCAGGTTTTCCAGGTGAGTAGATGCCCTGGATATGACCAATCACTCTTCTGTAACCAATCACTCTTGTATCAACAGGCACTGACCCGTATTTTTTAAAGAGCGTCCTGGAAAAGGGGTTCGAGATAAGACCAATCACTCTCCTGTGACTAGTCACTGATAGGAATTTTTTAAAGGGGATATGACTTCATTCTTCTGTGACCAATTACTCTTCTATGATAAATTACAAATAAGTAAACATTTAGCTAATGTTAAACAAAATCTTGCTGGAAAAGAAAGTTCGTTGTCCCCCAAATTTTCCGGACAAGAAAATTAAAATTCAGCAAAAAATTCCCGAGATGTATACACAATAGGGTGGTCCAAAAATGCATTGGAAATTTTTTTTTCGAATTTTTATGGAGACAGGTCGAAAATTTGTTTCAATCTACGAAAAAATAAATCCATTTTTTTTGTTTTGAAAAAAAATGATATTTAGAGGTGCCGCAAGCCATATATGAAGTTTAACACGTATTTCCCATAAGAAAAAAAGACGTTTATGTAAATTTTATTCAAAATCCTCAATATTAGCTCAATCGAGTTTAAACTCAACATTTCTCTTCACAATTAGCCGTAGAATACAAATAAAATATCACTTTTCAAATATCAACACCATAAGTCTGTTTTATAGGGTCCCAAGAAAACCCCATAAGTGAAAAAATGGGTTTTGCGAGTTTTTGGGGCTCTTTTGCGGTTTTTAAAATGAAAATTGTTTTTGGCACATGAAAGACCGTTTCATACTGGTAATTGGATCTTTACGTAAATTGTTTAAACAATTTATTACTGTTTTTAGCAATTTTCTCATACAATAGAGTTAGAAAGTCGCGGTTTTTTCAAAAATTTTCCACTTGTTGTCCAAGTTTCAATCAGAGGGAGGTGATAGTTCATCAACGTTAACAAGAGTGATTGTTTAAACAATGTATTATTATTGTTAATAATATTCTCTCAGAATAATGCTACAAAATTGCAGTTTAAAAAAAATCACTTCAATCCAATTTTCAATTAAAATAAGCTAAATAATTAATGAGAGTCAAGAAAATTAATTGTTTAAACAATTTATTATTATTATTAATATTCCATTTGGATAATGCTAGAAAGATGCGGTTTTTTCTGAAATATCTGGCTTTTTGTCCAATTTTCAATTGGAGTGAAGTAATAATTAATTCAAGTCAACAAAAATAATTGTTTAAACAATTTATTATCATTGTTAATAATATTCTCTTTGCTTAATGGTAGAATGTTGCGGTTTTTTCTGCAATTTTCATCTTTCTGCCCTTCTTTCACTTAGTGAGGTATAAATAATCAATGAAAAGAAACAAAAAAGTTGTTCAAACAATTTAATATTGTTTTTAACTAGCTTTTCTTAGATAAGTGCTAGAAAGTTGTGGTTTTTTCTAAAATCTTTAACTTTGCTTTGCCTTATTAGTTATTAACAAATCATAAGTCAACCTCAACCAACGTTATTTTTCAAATAGTATTGTTGTTTCAAGTGAATTATTTCCGCTCTTTTTTTAATGTTAAAAAAATTTAATTTAAAGAAAAAAAGCTATCTTACACAAAAGGCAAAAACAAAGAATGGAATAATCAGGAGTAGGTGGAAGGACTAGTTCTTTAAATGACTTGTGGAAGTTTTGTTTCAGATTACAACAAGAAGTTTATTGCAAAGCGTAACAGAAAACGTGAAATTGCAAATATTCTAATATCAGCCCCCCCCCCACTCCTGCTCTGGAGAAAACACGTGTCGTCGATCAAAATATACATATATATAAAAATTAAAAATAATCGGAACAAATAATTAATTGATTATATCATCTCACTGGATAAGATAGACTTACTGCAGTCAGAAAATGTCAGGAAATGTTTATTTATTATTTGTCAAAAACTAAGAAGGCGAAGCAAAGTTAACGATTTTAGAAAAAAACCACAACTTTCTAGCACTCATCTAAGAAAAGATAATTATAAACAATATTAAATTGTTTAAACAACTTATTTGTTAACTTTCATTGATCATTACCTCACTAAGTGAAAAAAGGACAGAAAGGTGAAAATTGCCGAAAAAACCGCAACTATCAGGCATTGATATACATAAAGATAGTTATCAGCAACAATAATTTTTGTTAACTTGAATTTATAAATACTTCACTCCAATCGAAAATTGGACAAAAAGCCAGAAATTTCAGAAAACACCGCATCTTCCTAGCATTATTTAAATGGAATAATAATAATAACATCAATTGTTTGAGCAATTAATTCTCTTCACTCTAATTAATTATTTAGCTTATTTTAATTGAAAATTGGACTATCAGTGAATTAAAGAAAACTGCAATTTTGCAGCATTATTCTAAGAGAATATCATGAACAATGATAATAAATTTTTTAAACAATCACTTTCGTTGAAATTGATGAACTACTACCTCCCTTTAATTGAAAATTGGACAACAAGTCGACAAGTCGACGAAAAAACCGCGACTTTCTAACTCTATTCTATGAGAAAATGGCTAAAAACAATAATAAATTGTTTAAAAAATATATGTAAACATCTAATTATCAGTATCAAATGGTCTTTCACGTGCCAGAAACAATTTTTTCCAGAAAAACCGCAAAAAAGTCATAATTAGCGCTAAAAACACGCAAAACCCATTTTTTCACATGTGAGGTTTTTTTTGGGACCCTATAAAACAGACTTATGGTGTTGATATTCGAAAAGTGATATTTTATTCGTATTCTATGGCTAATTGTGAAGAGAAATGTTGAGTTTCAACTCGATTGAGATGATATTGAGGATTCTGAATAAAATTTACAAAAACGTATTTTTTTCTTATGGGAAATAGGTGTTAAACTTCATAGGGCTTGGCCGGCACCTCTAAATATCATTTTTTTTTCAAGAAAAAAAAATGGATTCATTTTTGTGTGGATTCGAACAAATTTCTGGCCTTTCTCCATACAAATCCGAAAAAAAATTGTTGTACCACCCTAATACACAACGTTTTATTTTTGATTGACGGTTTTTGTTACACTAATTAGCTTGGAAGTTGACTTGCAAATAAGGCAGGATTGATGACTTCAAATTGCACTTCAACCTGATGAAGGCAACAGAAGGCTGAATTCGTTAAGACCTTAATTATAGTTTAAATATTATGGTTGTAGGTGAATAAAAGCCCATGATGAACGTATTAATCAGTCTAAAACCTGAGTCCTGTTCTTTAAGGAAAATCAGGTATGAAAGTGTAAATATTAGTACGAGTGTCTATTACTAATTATCAGTAGGCAGTAGTAAGTCTTAATACTTCCATTTGGGAAGAATGACTAGGAAGGGAACGTTGTGACCCTTCAGCCTAACGTCCTACATTAGCCTATTCAGGAAACCAAGACTGCCAATAATCATCTTTCTTTGTAAACGACCCAATTATCAGTAGATTCTTCCCTCAGTTTTTGGCACCTTTCATCAATTTATTAGATAATATGTATCCACAATTAAACAAATTCACTTTGGTTGTTGGCATGTCAATATAATTGGGATAAGGTGCCAATTATTGATGCTCTTACCCTATGGTAAACAGTTTTATATGAAAGCAATTGTGAGAAATCGTACTGATTCGAATCGAAGTAATTATTCTCAATTTAAAACCAAAACATAATTTAACTGTTTCAAATTTGAAGCACTCAAGTTGACAAACGATTTTGAATCAGTGTTAAAGAAACTTCTAAAATAAGGATGAGACATTGTACAAAAAAAAATGCCTTAGAGGCCATCAATATTTGTCAATGCAGCGTTCGAAAGTGGAAAATTGTAATTCGAATGATTTTTCAGATTGGACGAGTTTTGAGTTGTAGCCATCAAAAATTAGAAATTGTATATCACGTGTGCTTCACTACATGAATGGTCTTTAGTTTCATGTCTTAAAAAATAAGCAATTTCGAAATTAAATGAAGAATGTGCCTTATTATGTATCAGTATTGCTAATATCTCACAAGAAAAATCCTGGTAATGTCATATCTGCTCATACATTCTATTCAAATCATTACTGGTTGCAACTAAAGGTTACATAATAAGTACTCAGTTCCAGGTGGTAAAACTTCAAACAAATTGCAGTAGGATTAGCCTGAGGCAATACTAATGTAGCCTTAATTTGTTTCTTGGCTTCATTTGTAGAACGTGGTGTTTCTCAAAGAAATGATTACAGAGTATCTTGAAAAGGGTAGTTAATTCGCATTTTAGTTGTGACAAGTTGATAATATACGGCTCTAATTGCAACTTAAGACGTAGGAAAGCATTTATGATGTACAATCATATAAGCTTTAAAAATGTACATACAGTTGCAATGACGGTTATTGACATTCGAGAATTTGCAACAAGAACACAGGCCGAAAAATTGTATGCAAAGACCGGACTAGGTGAACCCGAATGATTTTGATGTCCTAAAAATCAATCCGTTGTCGAAGTTTTTCCTATATGTCAGGATTTTGAGATATCCTAACTTATGCCATCGTTTCGTACCCCTTTTTACCTTTCATTCACTTTTGAATTTTGCAAATCTATGCTAAAATTTGGATTCAGCAAACTCAAAAATCTTTAGAGACCAAACCCTTTATTCACTTTCTTTGCCATCTTTGATTTTCAGTCTGAATCTGTAATAGTAAATATACCATACCTCGGGGAAAAGATTCGATTCGGGATGATCCAATGTGGAAATGAAAGGTAAAAGGGAATACTATACGATGGCTGAAAATGGTAATTTTTTCACTTTTGAGTTAGAATATTTCGAAAGCCTGACGTATATGACAATTTCGGACAATGGATTTGTTTTTGGGACATCAATGGTTGTCCCAAAAACAAAATCCTTCGGGATCACCTAGTGAGTCCTAGTCCAGTAATTTTCATGCAGATGTTCCTTTAGAACTTTTTCAGAAACGATTTTGTTGAGGTATCAGAATAAATCCAAATTGCAAAGAAGTAAATGCTCCTATCACCGAAAAAAACTGGATGGTAGTGTTAAATTTTGCTACATTATAGTCCAGGCATCTCTTACGAAAAAAGGTCATTTTATCGTTTTCATTAGGTAGAGCAAGTTTTGTTTGGTTAAAACGGTTTATTTGATGGTACTTGTCCAAATTTCAAATTTTTTAGAAAAATGTCCCGGATATAGTTTATGTCCCGGATAGTTTATTTATTTTTTTTTTTTGAACCTCTTACATTTAAAATTTTTGTATTCAGTTTCTAGGGCAAATTACTCGTGTTCAGTTTTAAAAAATAGCTTTATTTATGGTTTTTGTCTGTAAGTTTGTTTATTTTTACACACAGCATTTGGAGAACATTTTTTTTCTGTTAAATTTCCGACCGTATTATGGTCCTGACTTTTGAACTTGAATATTTTGAATTTTAAACTTTCGAAGTTGAAGCTGAAAACAATTTTAATTCAAATTTTTAATAATTTAAACAATTAAAGTGAAAGCTTTTAGTATCATTCAATAGAACAATTTTAAATTAAATTACGTTAAACTACGAAATTGGAAATTTTAAAGTCTTATAAATTGGACAATTGAAAGATTTCTGGTCAAAAAATATAAATCCACGTTATCATTTTCAATGCTTTAAATTAAATAATAAATAAATACATTTTTGAATATTGAAAATTATATAATTCTAAGGTAATTTTAAGTTAGGAAAATCAGAAATTGAACATTTTCAAACTGATTGTTCAAAATTAAATTTTGTTCAAATTACAAGTTAAATTATTTTAGTATTAAGGCTTTTGGAATCAATAATTGTTCTATTGTTATTTATACATTTAAATTAGGAAATTTGACTTGAAAATACAAAATGAACCAATAAAAATTATAATCTCCAAAGTTTAAATTCAGCACTCAACAATTTTCAATTCAACACTACCCGAATCGGGTAGTGTCACGCCTACCCTGAAAGGGAAATGGCTTAATGGTATACTTACTCAGAACTGTTAACGATTCAAGGCTTTCTCTTTGAAAAAATTTAGTTCCAAATTGTTTATATTTGAATATCTTATATAAAATTACGCATTTCAAATAAACAATAAAATATTTCTGAATAATGAAAAATGTCCCTTTTAAAATGAAAAATTCGCAATTTGCAATCGGTTAAAAATATAGTATTTTAGACTGAAAAAATATTTGAAAATAGGATTTGAAATTGAACAAAAGCGTTTAATTATGCATCCATTGATTTGAAATTATTAAAAAATTAGAAATAGTTCATAAAGTTCATAAAGGTCTAAAGGTAAATTCACTCTCAATTCCCGGATTTTCCCGATCTAAAAAATTTCCGGTCATTTCCCGGTTTAGTGGCTGCTATGTCTTGAATTTATTATTTTTAGGGTAAAAAATTCAAAATTCAAAAAGGTCAAACAATGGAATTATTCCAATAAATTGTTTTAATGATTTTGTGAACATCAAAGTATTTATTAGTTCTGAAAAATTTTTATTTTTTTTTTTTTAATTTTACTTTTTATTTGTATTAGTATTTTTTTCAAAGTAATTGTTATATGTTTTTTAATCAACGCATTCATGGTGGAAGTTTTTCTAATTAATTTTAAAAACTGGGGTGAATATTGTAGCCACTCTCTTAGAACTGTTTCGAAAAAAATATATAAATAGTAAATTTTTTGGGCTTATATTCCATCAAATATAATCGATGTTTTGACAAAAATGTGCTGATTTTTTCTTTGATTCAACCAACATCTGAACTTAGAATAAATAAGCTGTAATAAGTGCAAATTGTAAAATTGTTTATAAATCCATGGTTCGAGTATAAGAAATTTTTGAATATTTAAAACTTATTTTTCCCAATTTCAGGCCTTGGCAGAATGGAAACAATATTTTGACTTTTCAGTTCAAGGTATTTTCTTTAAAACTCATCCTAATAAGAGTTGGTAAACTCATACCGATCCTGATAAAATAATATAAATTTTTTAATTTTTCTAGTATCTTTTAGTACTTTTTCAACTAGAACTAAGGTGCAAAATTGAAACACATATAGCAGCAGAAAAAAACTTTAATTTCAGTCCAGGAAATCAGAGAATTTGAAAACGAAATTTCTCTCGACCACCTGCGATAAGTTAAATACATTTGCTTCCTCATAGAAGGAGGTTTGTAATGACCTACATTTTCAAATCTACTTTTTTGACATATTTCGATATAATTCAACTAGATTATTCATTTAGAAGTGGTTTTTTTTAGTGTGGAGATTGAAAAAACAACAAGTTTTACCTTGTTTATATGAGAAAATCTTTTTTGACAATGAAAATAGAACAATACGATATGTAGTATATTTGTTCGCGTCTCCGAGATGCATCGACAGAACTATTATGGAACTTTTTATGACCCACCAGTGCCGATTTATGAAGTTTCAAAAAAATGTGTGTGTTCTGTGATATGAGAGAAACTTTGTTCATATTAGGAATAATACAGCACTGCGCATCTGACATGTTTGTTCTCGTTTTGAGAACACGTTGAATTACCTATTGACGAACTTTCCATGACCTCTTATGATCTAACAATACCGATTTATAAATTTAAAAAATATATTATTTATTTTGTTGATATATGAAAGCTTTTTGCTTCCTCATAGAGGAAGCTTTGTAATGGTAACATTTTCCAAAATTTTTAAATTCATTTAATTAAACCTTCCTCAATTTGAAAATTTCTAATACAATGTTCTAAGCCATTGTCCGGATGTGTGTGTGTGGAGGTGTGGATATGTGGATGTCACACTTTTTTGTGAACACGATAACTTGAAAACGGTTGCAGATAAATTGATGAAATTTGGAGGGCTTATTTTCCCCACTACTATCTTGGAACTGACTAAAGGATTTCTGAAAATATTTGTTGCATTTTTTTTAACACTCAATAATATTTTAAAAATCGGTTTTTTATATTAAAACTTTTTTCATTACCATAATTCAAAGTTGATGCTAGAATATAAAAGATTCCTTGGTTCGAGAAGAATCGATTGACCTATAACATTAATATATTTTATTAAAGCGGAAGGAAGTTATGGTAATTTATATATTTTGGAAATCGGTTTTTTTATAGTAAAACTTTTTGCATTAATATAATTCCAAGTTGATGCAGAAACAGAAAAGAAGTGTTGATTCAAAACCAATCGATTGACCTATAATATGAATGCATTTTATTCAAGTGTAGGGAAGTTATGGTAATTTATATATTTTTAAAATCGGTTTTTTATAGTAAAACTTTTTTCATTAACATCATTCAAAGTTGATGCAAGGACAGAAAAGATGTGTTGATTCGAGACGAATCGATTGACTTATAACATTAATATATTTTATTGAAGAGTAAGGAAGCTATGGTAATGCATAATATTTGAAAATACGGTTTTCTATAGTAAAACTTTTTTCTTCAATATAATTCAAAGTTGATGCAAGAATATAAAAGATTCCTTGGTTCGAGACGAATCGATGGACCTACAATATTAATACATTTTATTAAAGAGTAGGGAAGTTATGGTAATGCATAATATTTAAAAATACGGGTTTTTGTAGTAAAACTTTTTTCTTCAACATACTTCAAAGTTGAGTCAAGAATGTCGAATATTCCTTGGTTCGAGACGAATCGATTGACCTATAATATTAATAC